>JADBJO010005350.1:40000-87500 GCA_016801955.1 Conus betulinus | reverse complement strand
TGTGGGAACTGAACCAGCGTTGGCAGAGTGTGGCAATTCAGAGTGCTGCAGAGAGAGCCTTGTGCTAGTTGTTTGCTGTTTGTATGCACTAACCCCCCCTCCCCCCTTCCTCCTCCTCCCCCCCATCTTTCCTCTCCCTCCAACCCCCTCATCCATTCTTACTGCCCACTTCCCCTACCCCCCCCCCCCCCCCACCCACAACCCCCCCCCCCACCCCCCCCCCCCCCCAGCTTCTGTCAGATCTACGATTTTTGAAAACTATTATTTCATTATTATATTTTTATTGGGAGGGCGGGGGCAGCGGGTGCAGCAGAGTTGGACACTGGTGCCGCACTTGATTCTGCCTAGTGGCGCGCGCGCGCGTGTGTGTGTGTGCATGTGCGTGCGTGGTGTGTGTGTGGTGTGTGTGTGTGTGTGTGTGTGCGTGATGTGTATGTGTGTGTGTGTGCGCGTGCGCGCGCGCTTGTGTGTGTGTGTGTGTGTTTCTCTGTCTGTCTCTCTGTCCCTTTCTGTCTCTGTCTCTCTCTGTCTCTCTTTGTCTCTGTCTCTCTGTCTCTGTCTGTCTCTCTGTGCGTGTGTTCGTGAGTGTGTGTGTGTGTGTGTGTGTGTGTGTGTGTGTGTGTGTGCATAAGTGCGTGTGTGTGATGGGGGAGTGGGGAGCAATTGTGCACGTGTGTCCGTGCACGCATTCAGAAAACGTAAAAACTGCAGAGGCTCAAGTCGCCGAGGGAACTAGACAAGGTGAACACGACGTGGGCCAAGCACTCTGGGTAAGGGCGACAACTCGACAACAGACGTGAGTCAAGAGTATTCCCTTCCATGTCTTGTGTCAGGCAAAGACGTCCTCTGTGAAGCAGGATCTGCCAGATTCCCAGCGAAAAGGATCAAAGTCTGCAGGTGACCGACGAGATCGTCCTTGTCTCGGGTGGTGGCGGTACTGGACATCATCATCAGACCTCGAGCGGAAAATCCACGCGTAGATGGGACTGTATCAGGCTGCAGGTTATCTCCCATGTCGGCAGACCAGAACCGCTCGCGATGATACAGCTCTGAAAGATCGCTTGGTACGGGCACGACACTCGCCTTGACTCTGCCTCCGTGACCATTCACTACAGGGGACGGTGGATGATGGGTGTCAGGGAGGCAGACTGGAGAAGTCCTGGGTGGAGGAGGTAGATGAAATGAACTTGTTCGAAGATCTTTATCGTGTTGCAAGTGATGAAGAAAGAGAGTCTCTATCGTGTTGCAAGTGATGAAGAAAGAGGGTCTCTATCGTGTTGCATGTGATGAAGAAAGAGGATCTCTATCGTGTTGCATATGATGAAGAAAGAGAGTCTCTATCGTGTTGCAAGTGATGAAGAAAGAGAGTCTCTATCGTGTTGCATGTGATGAAGAAAGAGGGGCGATCGCCGATTATCTTTGGTTCCGTCTCTAAGACTTTGTGAGCGACCCACTGTGGTGGAGAGGTATGGAAGCGACACACTCTAGGAGCTGCCTTATTTGTGCATACCGAGCGTTACTTCTGTCAGCTTGCAATGTAGACTTTAGAAAACACGAATAAAGACCAATAAAGATTCCTCTTTCCCGTTCTTTATGGATGAAGTCATCCGTCTCCGTTATTGATTTCGTCCATCAGAATGGGGAAGACAGATGTATATATCGGCTGTTCTTCCTCTTGTAACCGTTCTTCGTGTACTCTATAGTTCTTTGGTGTAATTCTTTTCTCCATTTCTTCCCCCATTACTCTTTTCCCTTTTCCTGTCTTTTGTTTCCTGACTGCTTTTGACATTTCATTCTTCTTTACATCTCCTTCACATAGCTTAGGTTATGTTTCATCCATACTCTTTTTGTGTCTTTTGCTTGTAAGCTTCATTATTTCTCTCCTTTCTTTTTCATGCCCTTTTTGTGTGCCCCAAGTCGTTTAAAGCAACATTTTGTATTGACCATGAAGGATGCGTAGGCTGAATCAGTGTTGGTAAAGTGTGTTGCAATCCACAAGGCTCCAAAAGACCGTCTGCTCTATGCGTGTGTTGCTTGCATGATTGCCATCCCCCCCCCCCCCCTCGCCCCCCCCACCCCCCCCCCCCCCCCCATCCTCTGTCGTAGGGTCCACCTGACACCCTCAATCCCTTCTCATCTCCCCTCCCCTTTCTTCCTCCCTGCCTTCCTCCTGTTTTCCTTTAGTTCAATTAGCTCTCTCGTATCTGCGATTTTTATTTGTTGAGTTGACCGAATTGTTTTTATATCTCTGCCAAGTGGTTGTGTGTGTGTGGTGTGTGTGTGTGTGTGTGTGTGTGTGTGTGTGTGTGTGTGTGCGTGCGTGCGTGCGTGCGTGCGCGTGTGTGTGTGTGTGTGTGTGTGTTGTGTGTGTGTGTGTGGTGGTGTGTGTGTGTGTGTGTGGTGTGTGTGTGGTGTGTGTGCGTGAATACGAACGCACTGGGCGTACGTTTCGCGAAGAAAACCGGACCAACAAACGCCCAACACATTTGAAAGGACTGGGAAAGGTGAACATGAAGTGATCACTTCTAGTATCTTGCATGCTTTCTGGGCTAGGGCGACAGCTCAGCAACAGCATCGAGACACGGCTCAACTGTCCATGTAGTATGTGACGAGATTACCTCTGTGAAACAAGGTGTCCATTCCCAGTGACAGGATCAAAGTCTACAGGAGACTGACGACATCGAATGGTGTTAGCTGTCGTAACCAGCGTCGCTTGGCACGGCCACCGAAGCTGACTCTGTATTAAAAAAAAAAGCGTCGCTTGGCAAACAGGTCACAACGGTGATACAAGGCTACACGCGTCGTCACGGGACACCGAAGCTGAAGACTCTGTATCTATAAAATTCAGTACGAACATTCACGCGTCGCTTGCGCACGGGCACCGAAGCTTGTCATGACTCTACAAAAGAGAAGTACACCAAGTAACGCGTCGCTTGGCACGTGACAGTCTCTACAAATGCCCGTATTTGTACATGGTCAGCACCCATGCCATTCAGTACAGGGGTGGGTTACTGCGAGAGGCGGACTGGAGAAGTCCTGAAGAAAACAAGGAACACATAAGTCGTGAGAGAGAACGTGAGCCGGTTAAGTTCTGGAAAGAATGCCAGATCATACCTGTACAAACTGCAGTCGTAGTGGAGATCTCCCGTCGCGATATGCAAGAAAACTGGAGACTACGATACTTAGTAACGATCAGACAATGTTGTGCGGAAATTTGAGACTAAACCTTCCGCTGTAAATCTGGAAGAGCGATAGATCTCCCGTCTGCAAGAAAAGAAATCAGAAAAATTTGGAAAATCTTCCGCTGTCATTTAAGAAAAAAGAAAAGAAAAATGGGAAACGATTTCATGCTATGTTCAGCGACTAGAGGAAAGCGTTTTAAACAATCGTGATAATATGCAAGACTTACTACCGTAATATTTGGTACTGAAGTAGTTGTCCTACCAACAGGAAGAAAAAGACAGTTACGTGCACTTCAGTTTTTTTTTTTTTTTTTTTCATTAAAAAAAAATAAATTGAAGTTAGTAATCATTTACTTTTCAAGGAAAACGAATTATCTTTATATTAGTTTGTGACACAAAAGAACGATTACTAAACTTCCAGAAAATAGAGGAACAGTTTAACTACTTCAAGGAGATAAATGAACAATTAATCTACATTCAGTACGCAAAAGAGCAATTTTCCTGCATGAACTAAGCCCCCGTGGGGTTGAAAGGAAGCGGGGAAGAAAGGGGCGGGGGAGGGATGGGGGGGGGGGGGGGGGGGTGGGGGGGGGGGGGGGGGGGGGGGGGGGGGGGGGGTAGTACAACTTTGCGACTGTTTGTGTTTTTCTCTGTAAGGAAATGTCTTTATAACCAACCATTCACTGTGTTGTTTTTTCTGGCCTTGTGGCCCATTTCCCTGTCTTTGTCCTATGTCTTTGCATGTTCTTCCATCGAAGGAATTCAAACGTACAAGTCGAGCTTAGATGTTACAATCTTGCGAGTAGATAGTGAGGCCGTTTAAAACGCATTGTTCGGACTGCACACTATCTGTCCATTCTGCAATGTCTGTGTTTTTTTGTTGTGGTTGTGGTTGTGGTTGTTGTTGTTGTTGTTTGTTCAAAATCTTTAGAAAATACTTAAGGACAATTCGAGGCCTGTCGCCCTCGACACGACCTAGCTTAAGGAGCATTAAGGATATGAATAGATCAGTTTTGTTATGTGAGGGGCCGGAATAGCTCAGTGGTAAAGTGCCGGACTCGTAATCTTGGAAATCCTCGGGTTGCGGGCTCGAATCTCCGCCGGGCCGTTTCGGTACAGGGGGATTTTGCCCTTGGTTCTGACGCCATTTCCCATACAGTCCTTCGAATGAGACCATAAAAACCGAGGTTCCGTGTGTTTCTTGCACACACGTAAAATCCCATCACCAACTTTCGGAAGAGAAGGCCAGTTTGGCCGTTGGTATGGATGACGCGTTACACATAGCATGCACCTTCCCCGAAGCTGGAGTATGGCTGCCTTAATGGCGGGATAGAAAACGGTCACACACACAAACCTCCGCTCCCTTTATTGTGTAAATGGGATTAATCCATACCTGTCTATAAGGGAGTGTCCGCAGGAGTATCAGACTGCGTACGCAGTTGAAGAAGGAGAAGTCGTCAAGTTATAAGAAAAAAAAAAAACGGCCATACGTAATTTGTAGATAGTCGTGTTTATAAGTGTTCCATTTTACAGGACAGCACTTCTTTCCCTCTTCGGTGAAGCCCTAAAAAGGCCCGTGCAGTCGGGTGAACTACAATATTTAAACTACAGAAAATATAGTGACAGTTATTCAATTCCTGGAAGAAAAACCTAGGAGTTAAACCAATTTCTAGAAAGCAGAGTAACAGTTAATTTACTTCCAGGTCATATTTTTTTTGGTCAGAGTTCTGTAAGATAAAGCTATTCCTATGCAATTCTATTTCCAGAAAATAATTAAAACATGCCTTTATCAAAGACGGTGCAGTTAAAACTTAATGCTAAAATGCAATGAAACAGACTCTTCGTTACGATGCAAACGCGCAGTGACATTCTGTTGATAGAATTCAAATTCTTGTCTTACAATGCTAGATCAGACAGTTCAAAATTCGACTCAGTACAGTTTGTATTGTCTACGTTTTGTGAAATAATTTATTGTATGTTTGAGTGCGTTTGTGTTAAGAGGAAAAGAGATTGAGGAGGGGGGAGGGAGGGGGTTCGGAGTGAGTAGGGAGGCAGAGAGAGAGAGAGAGAGAGGGAAGGGGAGGGGACACAGGATCGGGTGGAGGTGGGTGTAGGGACTATAATGCAGTTACAATAACCGCTGTGTCGCAGTCTTGTGATCTCTCGCGCAGAAACTCTGGTTCTTTGTTTGTTATCATTTCTTTTTTAATTCGATTGCACTATTTCTCCTAAATATCTCATTACTTCAAAGGAAAATCTTATTAACGTGCACAGCGTGTTACGTAAATCTGTTGATGATAGAATATTCCAGAAGACATTCTTTTCTGAAGAAGAAATCCAATATATTTGTTCATAGCATGACGCCAGTGTGCATGTCCTTGCCTGACCTTTCAAAATTATGTGGTTTTTTAAAAACGACCATGCCTTAGATAAAGCATATAATGATGACAATAATGAATAGATCCTACAGTGTGCATTTCTTTAGAAGACAATTTATGATGTTATGTGCGCACGCCTCCTTCCCATTTTTCCGGCCGTTTCAGCCCCCCTCCCCCCTCCTCCTCTTCCAGTTCCCATCTCCACTTCTTCGAATTTTCCATCACCCACCCCGTACCTCCGTTCCTCTGTCAGTGTGTCTGTCTAACACACACCACACACACACACACACACACTCTCTCACACACACACACTCTCACACACACACTCTCTCTCTCTCTCTCTCTCTCTCTCTCTCTCTCTCTCTCTCTCTCTCTCTCTCTAACACACACACTCTCTCTCTGCCTCTGTCTGTCTCTCTGTCTGTCTATCTGTCTGCCTGTCTGTCTGTCTGTCTGTCTCTCTCTCTTTGCTCTCCTCTCTCTCTCTCTCTCTCTCTTCTCTGTCTCTCTCTGTGTCTCTCTAACAGACACACACACATTCTCTCTCTCTCTCTCTCTCTCTCTCTCTCTCTCTCCTCTCTCTCTCTCTCCCTCCCTCTCTCTCTCTCTCTCTCTGACACACACACACACACACACACACACACACACACACACACACACACACACACACACACACAACCTACAGCAACAGACAACATTAATGCGGGTTCAAGTCACTGAAGGTCTTAACATGCCGTTCTTCAGTCTTCTAATGTGAAGAAACAAACATGAAAAAAAAAAAAAAAAAAAACCAGTTGAGAATTTTGTCAGGATAAGAAAACATGGCAGTTGATCGAGTCGCCTTCATCTTCCATCAGCATCTGGTGACATTTTATGAGAAGCAAGACTCACAAAGCATCCGCTGAAGGTTGATTCTGAACTACATCTCAAAGCAGAAAAGCAGCCCATGTGACATTGTTAGTATGGCACGTAGGTACGGAACTTCATAAACTAACTAGCAGACAAACATGAACGTGCTGACTAGATAACGGAACAGTCCGTAATAATTGGCGACGTACAAGCCAAATCAGTCAAGTATGAAAAACTCGCGGAGCAGCTAACAAACGAACCGGTAACAAATCGGGGGAACGGACCGTGATAGTAGAAACAGGCTTACAGAAACTCTGTAACTCGTTGCCAAACCCAGCATAACGCAAGATGTGGAACTCGCTAAACAACTAACGGACCATAATCGCACAGTTATGGTGCACACGGTAACTTGCTAATAAAGCGGCAATGTTCGAACGCTTACAACGCTAGCTGTAATCAGACGGGCACTGAGAAACAGCTAAGCACTGACGGACTATAATCCCACAGATATGGAGTGCTCGATAACTTGCTTGCAAACCAGAAATAATAACATTCACGGAGAACCCGCTGTGATTTGCAATATGACAATGATAAGACAAGTACAGCGACTTACCAAGTTACATGATAAAGCATAATAGACTATTACTGAGACTTCTTTATCAGGTTAACAGACAACCCATAACTAACTTAACTAATCGATAAATCAGAGTTGTTTCCATTGTCTTTTAATTTTTTGGTTGTAAGTCGATTGACTGCTTCATGAGTCATGCAGGTTTGTCCGGGCTCAGATCTTTCTCTTTGTCTCTGTCTCTGTCTCTGTCCCTCTCTCTCTCTTTCTCTCTCTTGACTCACACACACACATTCACACGCACGCACGCAGGCACACAGGCACGCACGCACACACAGACACACACAGACACACACACATTCATGATGGGTTTAAGGCCTAGTATGGACAGATTATCTTGACTCTCTCTCTCTCTCTCTCTCTCTCTCTCTCTCTCTCTCTCTCTCTCTCTCTCGTCAATTATTTCTCATTTTCTCTCCCTCCACCGTTCTCGCAACCCCTTCAGACACACACAGACACACACAGACACACACACACACACACACACATTCATGATGGGTTAAGGCCTAGTATGGACAGATTATCTTGACTCTCTCTCTCGCTCTCTCTCTCTCTCTCTCTCTCTCTCTCTCTCTCTCTTCTCGTCAATTATTTCTCATTTTTTCTCTTTCCCTCCACCGTTCTCGCAACCCCTTCCCTATTGTCCCGCCATCTCTGTTTGACCCAACGGTAAATGATGTATTTCATTTGCTGATGCTGTTGTTCTTTCTGTCATGTTGTATTGATCCTGTATCCAGCACCCTCACCCCCACCCCCACCCCCACCGCGCCTTCCCTTTGTGTGTGTGTGTGTCTGTCTGCGCTCACTTGTGGGTTTTTTTTTTTTTTTTAGTTTTATTTTATTTCATTTATTTTTTTTTGTGGGCGGTGGGGGTGGGGGGCTGTCCATTTATACTTCAAGGGGGGTTAGTTCTTCAATCATGCTATTGAAAATTATTGTTGTTGCTCTTCTTGTTCTCGATCTGCTACATTTTGTTCTTGATCTTTTTCGCGTTCTCCTTCTCCTCCTCCTTCTTCGAATTGTTTCGCTTTCAATGCAGTATGCCTTGTGAAAACGTTTGAAACGTTTGTAGATATGATGTGGTTGGGTGAGAGAGAGAGAGAGGGAGAGAGAGAGAGAGAGAGAGAGAGGGAGAGAGAGAGGAGAGAGAGAGAGGAGAGAGAGAGAGAGAAGAGAGAAGAGAGAGAGAGATGTCTGCGGTGATGAGACCACACAGAGATTTTATATTTTCAATGGTGGAAGAATGACAAATTAATTTGCCTATTTTCTTCTCTTATACACTTATACACACCGAACGAAACCATTTTTCCTTTTATCCTCTGCATGATGGACGAATGTCAGTTAATATAAACAGGTCATACAGATACAAACAATGCATTCTTGCCGCTGCATAGTTTATACTTTCTCGTTAGAGTACTTCTGTTTTGTACAAATTACACTTCTTTGGATTTAGAATACTCGAAGTCAAATTTCGGGGTAGAGACAGGCCTGATACGAAGTTCAAGTCAAATGTCAATCACCGTTTGCCGTTTCCTTTATCCTTTTATCACCGGGAAGAATGTTTTGTCCGGAGGGGGGCGCAGAAGAACAGCTGCAAACTACATCCTTGTCTGCATAGAAAGCGGAATGTTGCATCATCAGGCCTTCGTCGATTCCAGAGAGGATTAGTTGGTTGGGACTGGCAGTGTGTTGGGGAGAACGGCGTCTGCTCCGTTGTCTGACAATTTCCTGTTTCCCGGCTGTTGCTGAATTGATTGGGCCTCGGGTTTTGTTTTTGTTTTGTTTTGCCTTGCTGTGTGACTTTTAGGTTGAAAGGTTGATCCCCCCCCCCCCCCCCCCCCCCCCCCCCACCCCCTCCAATTCCACATTTTTCATTGTTCCTAAGTGGGTACGTTACGAACTGTGTCTTGTCTCCGTTTGCTTTTCGTCATTCTCACGTACCCCCCCCCCCCCCTCCCACCCCCTCTTTTTCCGTTTTTCTTTTTGTTGTTTGCCCCCCCCCCCCCCCCCCCCCCCCCCCCCCCTTCCCCCCATCTGCTGATTGCTGTTGGTTCACTAATGGTGAAGTAGAAACCTGCACGCATCAAAACTAAACAAACGATAAAAACTTTTCTTTTATTGATTCTTGTTTGTTTTGTTTTTGTTTTAGTTTTTTCTTTCGCTAGAGTAATGTCGTTTTCCAAGTAAAACAGTGGCTGACGACAGATGGACACAAGCGGCGGAAACGACACTTGCTCACGTCATAGGGGGCAGGGCTGGGGGGCGGATGATGTTAGAGTGCGGAAACCCAATAGAGAGTGACTCCGCCTTCACACTCTCCCTCTCCGTCTGTCTCTGTCTCCCTCTGTCTCTGTCTCTGTCTCTCTCGGTCTTGTCTCTTTCTGTCTGCCTGCCTGTCTTTCTTCTCTCTCTCTCTCTCTCTCTCTCCTCTCTCTCTCTCTCTCTCTCTCTCTCTCTCTCTCCTTTGTGTGGTGTGTGTGTGTTTCTGTCTTTCAATCCGTCTGTCTGTCTGTCTGTCTTTCTGTCTGTCTGTCTGTCTCTCTCTCTCTCTCAAATCTCTCTCCACTCTCTCTCTCTCTCTCTCTCATCTCTCTCTTCTCTCTCTCTCTCTCTCTTCTACATCTCTGTCTGTCTGTCTGTCTCTCCCTCTGTCTCTCGCTCTCTCTCCTCTCTCTCTCTCTCTCGCTCACCACTGTCTCTGTCTGTCTCTCGCTCTCTCGTCTCTCACATCTACACTTTCTCTCGCGCTCGCTCTGTCGCTGTCTGTCTGTCTGCACACACACACAGAACAAACACACCACACACACACACACACACACACACACACACACACACACACCCACACACACACCCACCACACACACGCGCACGCACGCACACACACAGAGAAGATGATGTGTGTCTGTACAGGAAAATGACACAGGATGGAACGAAAAAGATGTTGTGTCTGTGTGCATGGCAAGTTCGCGCGCGCGCGCGCGTGTGTGTGTGTGTGTGTGTGTGTGTGTGTGTGTGAGGATTCTTGTGATCGTGTGCGTGCTTGTATATGTGAAGAGAAAGAGAGAAAGAGGGGGGGGGGCAAGAGAGAGTGGTGATTGGGGGGGGGGGGGGGGGGGGGGGGGGTCGGGGGGGTCGGGCGCTGCTGAAGTCGATTAGGGGAATAATAGGAATAATAGTGCAGTTATAAACGTTGTTTCGCAGCCTTACGAACTCTGCTGCAGGAACTCCAGTTCTGTATGGGTTTTGTTATCATTTTTTCCCTATTCGATCGCAGTGTTTTCGTCTGAATCTGTAATAACTTCAAAGAAAAGGCTATTACATGCATAGTTCGTTAGTAAACTTATGAATGATAGACTGTTCCAGAAGGCTTCTTTTCAGATAAAAGATTTCAGTACATGTTTCCGTAGCATGGAAACAGTGAGCATGTCCTTGTGGTGGGTGAATTGTGTCAAGTTGAGGAGTTTGTTTTTCAATCAGGCCATGTAATGAAAGCAATAAGGAGCAGCTTTTACCAGGCGCATTTTGAAAACAAGGTATGGTGTGACATGCACAGATGCGTCCCTCCCTTTTCCCCTGCTGAACCTCCACCCCTCCCCCTTCCCTCACCCCTGTCACCTCTTCTTTGACTTCCTCTTATCCTACCTTCCACTTGTCTGGTCTGTACCTCTCTCAATCTCTTGTGTCTATCAGTCTCTCGCCCGGTTAGTCTCTCTCTCTCTCTCTCTCTCTCTCTCTCCTCTCTCTCTCTCTCTTTCTCTCTCTCATATGTATATCTCCCACCCTTTCTCCCGGTCCAACACACACACACACACACACACACACACACACACACAACACAACACACACAGAGAGGCACCATACACAAGCAGAGAGCACACACACACACACACACACACACAACACACACACCACACACACACACACACTGTGCAGCAATACATAATTTCATCGCAGTTAAAAAAATCACTTGAAGGTCTTATATGCTGTCCAGTCTTCTGATAGGCAGAACCAAACGAACATTAAAAAAAAAATGTTGAAAATTCTATCAACATAGGATACATGGCTGTTGATCGTGTTGCCTTGATTTTTTTTTAATCAACGTTTGGGAACATATCACAAACAACATCTGAAAACAGAAAAAAGCAACCTGTGTCACATTGTTAGCGTTCCAAGTAGAATGGATACTGCATAAACTAGCTAACAATGTTACTTGCTAACTAGATAACCAAACAGGCCATGATCAGACCGACATGGTTCACTGGCCAGCACACAATTTAGATTAGTCAGATGTGGGAAAACCTCGGGACCGCTAACAAATGAACTGGCTGCAAACAGCGGAAACAGCCCATAATCCGAGAATTCAGATTCAGATTCAGATTCAGAAAACTTTATTATCTCTCGTTACAAGAGAAATTACATTCGTGACCGCTGCCCTAAAAGTTAAGACATACATATTTATAGTTACAAAACGTTGACACTGAAAATAAAAGTTAACTTTCAAACAATAAAACCATGCGTTTATCACCAAAATGGGAATTTCAATCTTTCTCCTTTTTGGTAGTGCATATAAAGCATGCAAACTCAGCCACTCATAAAATTATATATACATACATGTGTGCACGTTGATGGAGAGAGAGAGAGAGAGAGAGAGGTGATTTAAACCAGCGAAGAAAACAGGCTTACGGAAAACCTCGGGTCATTAGCTTACAAACCAACCATTGTAAAATATGTGGAATTCACTAAATAGCTCAAGGACATAATTCATGCAGTCATGGAGCACTTGGTAACTTGCTTATAAACCCGCAACAATCAAACACTTAATTAAGAAGCCAACTGTAGTAAAAACATTTACTGAGAAATCGCTCTCTGAATTAACGGCCCATAATCACATAGGTGGAGAACCCAGTACATCTTGCTGACAAAAGCAGGCGATTGGTAAAGACGTTCATGGAGAACTCGCTGTAAATTAGCTACTAGACCACAAACAGGCAAATGTGGAGAAATCGCTGGTTTGCTAATAAAACCTAATAGACATGATACCAGATACGAGAATTCTTTACTGGGTTAATCAAACGCCCTTAAATACAGTTAATTAATCGATCACCAGATTTGTTTCCAGCGACTTTTGTTTGTGCGTAGTTGCAGGCTGATGGATTTTCCTCTCGAGTCATTCGATGGCATCTCTCTTCTCTCATTCTCTCTCGCTCTCGTCTCATCTCCTCGTCTCTCTCTCTCTCTCTTTTCACTGACTTCTTGCCTCCTCGCGCGCGCGCGGCACGCTTGTGTGTGTGTGTGTGTGTTGTGTGTGTGTGTGTGTGTGTGTGTGTGGTGTGTGTGTGTGTGTGTGCGCGCGCGCGCGCGCGCGCGGCGGGTGTGGTGTGTGGTGTGTGTGTGTGTTTGCGGGCGTTCCATCGTGCGCCGCACGCGGCGTGTTGTGTGTGTATGCGGTGCGTGCGATCGGCGCGCGCGCGGTGCGTGTGTGCCGCGCGCGAGCGTGCATGGTGTGCACATGTGCTTCGTGCTGTGTGTTTGCGAAGAGTTTCTGTGTGTGTGCACAGTCATGTATGCGCGATTAGGCGCCGCCACGTCCATGGTGGTCTTATTTTCATGTATCAGCCTTTGTCCGTTTTCACTCCGTCCGACGCTACACCGGTTCTCCCTTGTGCTATTGGAAATTGTTTGTTTTTTTTTGTTGTTGTTGATCATCATCATCCATCGTCGTCAATCATCACAATCATCTCTCTTCTTTCTTCTTCCAGGGCAGTGTGCCCTGTTTTATAACGTTTTTCCAAATATTTGTAACTACGATTCGGTTTTAATGTGGATGTTTGGTAGAGAGACGAGCTCAAGAGAGAGAGCGAGAAGAGGGGAGAGAGGAGAGATCGAGGAGTGAGGAGGATAGAGAGGGAGAGAGGGAGGAGAGGGAGACCCTGCAGGCAGATAGGACAGATGAGGACAGTTTTTTGGTTGACAGAGCGAAGGGTTTGACACCTGAGAGGGGACTGGAGCAGAGAGAATTCGGGATAGAGTTCGGGGGATACGGAGGAGGGGGGGGAGGAGAGGGTGAGAGTGAGAGGGAAGAGCACAGGCAGACAGCATTACAAACAGACGGATGAAGACAGAGACTAACAAAGAGGTATATTCAGTTATTAGTCCTGTTCTTTTTACACCTGATGAATTATGCCAGAGCATTGCATACCTTCTTCCCGTCTTATACCTCCCCCCCAGATTCGCACCTTCTTCAGGCCAAAAAAAAGTGTGCATGGCGGACGCATATAACTGTTGCTGTTCTTATGTTCAATTCTTGAATCAAAATCTTGCCCGTTGCTAGTTGTTCCCTTGTCTTATCATACGGGGAGGAATGTTTTTGCCTGGGAGGTGGGCACTCAAGAATTGAGCTGCACAAGACTTGACCTGAGCTTACTGGCAATTTTTTCTTAGCAAGCGGGCACTGTTGCATTCATCACGACGTCGTCGTCGCGGATGGAGAGGAATTACGTTTGCGCATCGACATTGTCGCGTTGTGTTGAGGAGGAGGAATGATCATAGCTCCGGTCTACACGCCCGTGATTTGCACCCCCCCCCATCGCCCCGGGTCGCCCTCCCCCCCCCTCTTGGCCGTCTGCTGAATTGATTGTGACTCGGGTTCCACCCCCCACCCCCACCCCAACCACAACCCCACACCAAAACCCCCCCCACACCACCCCCCCCCCCCCCCTCCCCCCCCCCCTCCCCCCCCCCCCCTCCCCCCCCCCCCAAACACACGTTGTAACCTTTAGGTTTTGACAGATTGGTGGCGTTCCTCCTTTTAGTTTCACTCCGACCCCCCCCCCTCCCCCCCCCCCCCCCCCCCCCCCGCCCCCACCCCCCCACCCCCCACCCCCCCCCCCCACCCCCCCACCTCCCCTATCCCCCTCCCCCCCCCCCCCCCCCCCCCCCCCCCCACCCCACCCCCCCCCCCCCCCCCCCCCCCCCCACCCCCCCCCCCCCCCACCACCCCCACCCCCCCACACAACCACTACCGATCACTAATTTCATGGATCATAAGTGGTCTATGTTATGACTTATGGCACCTCTCTTTTCACATCATCTCCACCAGTTCTTGCTACTTTTTCTAGGGTATCATTTTGTTATATTTTATTTATTTTTGAATCTGCGACGTTGTTGACTCATAGACTATCGAAGGTACCGCAGGTTCCACCACACATAGATTAAGGTAGCCCAACGCATGATAACACACACACACACACACACACACACACACACACACACACACACACACACTCTTTATTTTATTGATTCTTGTTTGTTGTGTTGTTTCTCCTTTGGCTAGACTATCCTTCGTTTCTCCAAGTAAAACGGTTGCTGGTAACGGATGGGACAATGGGCGTTTTAATGACTGGCTCAATGTCAATGGGGTTCATGTCTGTGGGAGTGGGTGATTTTTGCGATGCGGAAATCCTTAGGAGAGTGGACCCACTCTCTTTCATCCCAACCCCTCCCGTCTCCCTCCCTCTCTCCTCCCTTCTCTCTCTCTCTCTTCTCTCGCTCCTCTTCTCTCTCTCTGTCAGGTGAGTCTGATTGTGGTCTGGCTGGCTGCTGCCCTCCCTCCCTCCCTCCCGACCCTCCCTCTCTCTCTCTCAGCTCCTCTCTCCTCTGACTTTAAGTAAGGAAATTTGAAAGGACTAAGGATAAATGGAAGGATTTTTGGTGTCAGATATTTGTGGAGCGCGCCGTGACATGCGAGGATATTTCTGAACGCGTGGTTTCGGTGCGTGCGTGAAGCGTGTGGGTGTGGTGTTTTTGTTTGGGTGTGTGTGCGTGTGTGTGTTTGTGCGAGTGCGTGCGACGTCCGTGCGTGCATGCTGTGCCATGCGTGGGATCGTGTGTGTGTGTGTGTGTGGTGTCGCAGGCGCGACGCGCCCCACTCGAGCGTGTACGTATGTGTGAGCGCGCGTGCCAATGCGCAGATGTTTTTGAACACGTTGTGTACCCGTCTGATGGCTTGGCGCGGCTAGTGTTTGCGCTCACTGAAACGAAACGTACATGTCAAGAGTGACACACCCTCCCCCCTCCCCCACACATCCCACCCCCCCCCACTACACAGACACAGACCGGAGAGAGAGCAGAGAGTCCCCGGGGCACACACACTTAATGGAGACGCCTTTTTTTTTTTTTTTTTTTTAGGCGTGTGCGGCAGCAAGAGAGGCATAGCCTAGCTAGAAGGACTCGGGGAGGAACTCTCCCCTAAGCGTGAATAGACAGTAACTGCCGTCCCGGAAAGACCAAACAGGCACTGCAACATGACAGCGCGCCGGGTTTAAACAACCGTTTCCTGACCCCCCATTCTGCAAAAAACACACTGTTTCCATTGGGTGCATGTCCCGTGTGGTGTGACTCACTGTGTGTGTGTGCTGGTGTGGGTGGTGTGTGTGTACTTTTTTTTTTTTTTTGTTACTTTTCCAGACACTTAGAATTAACACAGCATGCTGTTTTTCAGATGGGCCAGCCTGCTGGACGGTACTTCAGGACCAGATTCCTCCGCACACACTGAAACCTGTATCTTGCTTGTCTATGTTCCCTCAACAAGCATGGTCCTTGGTGAGTACGTAAAAAGTAACCGTTCTGATAGAATCACGTAGGTCACGAAGCTGAAATGCTGTCTCTCCGGATGTATTATTGAGAGTTACTTTCTTCAAGCTTAACCCCGTTAATACAAGGGTCGCCGAACTCTTAACAACCCACACTCTCAGCTTACCTGCGGCTTTTGTGCCGGTGCTACTTCCGACGCAAACTGGAGCAGAGAGAGAGACCGAGGAGAGAAGATAGACCGACGATCCTTTGAGACCCGAGATAGAGACGAGAGAGCAAATCAATGTTATTTATCCGAAAAAAAAAAAAACCGTAAATGACTGCGTGTCCCCAATTGACCCCAAGTTAAAGTACGAAATAAATTCTAAATCTATTCGTGCACAAATGAATAAGTGACAGGAAATACTTCACCATCATCTGGTACCCTCAACATGCCCTAGACGCATTTTTGATAGTCCCATCCGCAGGTACTTTCCACATTTGAGATACGCTCTTCCTGTGCATAAGGTCGTACATCGTCGAAGGCGACCCCCAAGCTCATTGAATGCGTTGACGACTCTCATGACTTCATCAGCAGCCGCCTGCCAGGCTGTCTGATGACGGGGACGGTTCAAAAGGAGCTCGCTCTGGAGCCCTCTCTGCGACAATTGTTTGGATGTTTTTCTTCATCAACTATCATGCTTCACCACTGAACAACATGCAACGGGCGACTAGACATGGCTTAGTGCGCACGCTTCTGTGGAAAGCCCTGAGAGTAGAAATCGTGGATGGGGGGGGGAATGAGCTCATGCGCCTTGTGGTCCGCACATGTTTCAGGATTCTTGATTCGATATGGAACTGCGGTCAAACAATGGTTGCAAGTGGATGTTTTAATCGTTGAATGAAGGTGGAATTTTATGACCACTTCTGGAGACTTTAAAGACTTTAAAGATGCATAGCGGAGGCGTAATTGTGGTTGACTACAAAAAAGTGCTATGATTGAATTTTTAACCAAAATCGCTTTCATGCCTGATATTTTTTTTTGCGTGTGGAAGTGCCTTCTTCTATTATGGAGTTGTTTTGATGGTTCTGAGGAAACGGAGGATTCTGTTTTCGTGTAATGTCTGTGTCTGGTGGTGTCTTTTTTTTTTTCTCTGTCCCGTATTTCATTCCCCTCCTCTTTCTCTCCCCCCTTTCGAACATGTCTCAATCCCGCCTCTCCCCTCCCCCTCCCTCCCCCCTTCCCTCTCTCACTTTCTTTGGCCCTGATCCGATTTCTGAGGAGTGTTAGTGTCCGAAAGGCGAGCAGAACGAGCGAGTGTCCTTTGACTTTACGGTTATGGTAACATTGGCGAGGCAACATTCAGAGGAGAGAGATGGAGGACATGGTATTGTTGATCTTTCCTTGATGTCGTCATGTGAGCTCCTCTGACGTCATAACGTGACGTATTTTTAGACTGTCATGAGCAATCGTTCAGCAATCGTGGTGGGAAGTACGGAAGGGGATGTGAGATTACACGGGGTGTGAGGGGGGAGCACGCGCGCGTGCCTCTGTGTGTGTGTGTGTGTGTGCGTGTGTGCGTGTGTGTGTGTGAAAGTAGGGGAAGAGGAGGTGATGCAAAGTATTGACCATCGGGCTGAACAATAGAGATGGACATGATTTTTGTTTCAGCAAATTTTGTCCACATTGGTGTAACATAGTCTGATGGCAGATAACGTAACATATGGTTTAATTACATTGATTTCTATAAATCATAGTTCTGATGAATATGTCTGCTAGTAAGCCTTGCGAAGAGAGGGAAAAAAGTGCTTGTCAGTTCCCCCTATAAGGCCGGAGAAGAACTTTCAGCATAACAAATCATGCAACACTGTCAGTTGTAGGAGAAAAACTATTGATTTTACAAGGTGTGAAAGAACGGGCGCAGAGGTTTTCAATCAGATGTGAAAATCTTCTTAGGATTATCATACTGGTGTTGGAAGAGACACATTGACAATGACAGACTTTTTTCCTAGCGAAGATTCGGCACACTACAGTTCCCAATATCTGGGCTTGCTGCATTGGTACACCACCAGCTGCTACTGATTTGGGAACCAGAATGAAAAAAAAATCTGAAAAAATCCTGATGGCAGACTCTCCAACAAATATCGAAAGCCCAGGACGCATTTAGAATTTTCTTTTGAAGTTCGTACCCGCAATATATATGAATGTTTGTAACCTAAGCAGGGGGGAAAAGCGAGAGTTAACTTAAAAAGTAGTGAATCATTGTTTTGATTCAATAGTTAAAATGTTTCTCATTCATACCTAACTCTGAAGATTCCTAGATGTAAGCGTTCCAGACACATGCTGGTTAAATCACCTCATGCATGACTGGGACGTAACCATCAAGTCTCGCCCTCAAAACTGATAACAATGCACACACATCCCAATTTGGCATAGCGTAAAAACTTGTTGGGGAAAGATGTTTTGAAAAATTATCAGCAGTTGGTGTATATTTCGTGATACGAAGAGTGAAGCTCCGCACGCGTTTTGCTCAATTTTCACGCGACGTAAACATTTTAGTCAGGTATCATCTGTTAAGGCTGAACAAGCCAAAACGGAAATGAAAACACTATTTCGCTGAATACGAGCCTTCAAACAAGTTCTTTCTATGGATGATTCTCACTTCAAATGCGTAGTCAATTTTGCAAACACATCTTAAATGGTAGCGAACCGCCCAGAGAAACGTGGACAAACGAGTCACAAGACAAAACACAACGCGTTTCGACCTCTTGGGTCTTCTTCAGATAAGACACAAACGAATGAAATAACGAAAATTTTCGTTATTTTATTCGCTTGTGTCTTACCTGAAGAAGACTTAAGAGGTCGAAACGCGTTTGTGTTTTGTCTTGTGACTCGTTTGTCCACGTTTCTCTGGGCGGTTCGCTAACATTTATTTTAAGATTTGTTTAAATTTCCGCCTGCAGTCATCTCACTTTGCAACTAGATCTATTTTGCAAACGATAAAAGTACACACATGCATCACCCGATATCTGGATGCTGATCAGGTCTTTCCTGTGCACTTTTCCCGTATTGAGCAAAATAATGTTTTCATTTCCGCAATTCTTCCGAGTTGGTGCATCTAAACTGAAATGTATTCTTTTGATATGCTCCTTTGTGGTACATCCGAACTTTTCCAAAGCTATTTTCAAAAATTTTCATGTATATGCAGCTCTATTTTCTAGCCCCCTCCTGCAACGCTATCTGATGTACCTGTGTGTGCAATCTCAGTGTCAGAATCCCAGGTAATGCATTCCAATTGTTTACACAGTTTACAAATGATTTCATCCTAGGCAGCTGCCAGCCTGATTCACCATATAAGACGGTGTCGCCAGTATGGAATTGGACACCCAGGAAGCACTTTTACAGCAAATGTGTGCACAGTTCCCGTTAGACTGACCGTAAGATCCCATACGTCAGCTGCATAAGGCTGAGTAAGCCAAAAAGAGAAAGAGGGAGGATTGTGGGGATGGAGTCGGGAGGAAGTGGGGGGAGGAGGGAAGAGAGAGAGAGAGAGAGAGAGAGAGAGAGAGAGAGAGAGAGAGAGAGAGAGAGAGAGGGAGGAGGAAAGAGGAGTGGGAGGGGAGGAGTAATAAAACCGCTCTATCCTGGAGAGCGCTTTGGCTCATCTCGTCTTCTTTTACATCGCACGACCTCAAAATGCGGTCACTCACGTGCATGCATTTCCATCCGATCATCGATCATCTAGGAGGATAACAGTTTGCAAAAATGCCAACACGAACAGCTTTAGACGTGGTACGGATCGATTCCCCGCTTCCGAGATTTGTGTTTTGTCGTGGTCTGCTGAAGGTTTGCCTATTCTTTGAAAGAGTTGATTACATCCTATCTCATGAGCAAGCACGCTTTTCACGAAAAGAACACCGGTACGATCAACCCCAGGCCAACAAAGAGGCTTGCAGTGACGAGTTCTCGGTGGTTATGTCTGAGGCAAAAGACGCGGTTACGTACAACCGTTTCTCGTCATATGGATGAGAAAACAGCACTTGACCCTATATACCATCGTAGCTGCACTTCAGAAACGACTTACAACAACTGTTTCAAGCTCTGCGTTTAAATCACAGCGTTCCTCTCCATTGAACGAGTGCCAGTTTCAGGGCCAACGCCCATTGTAAATGATGGTGCAAATGACATTTACAGAAGAAGTAGAAAAATGAAAACGAAAAGGAAAGGAGAAGCAACAACAATCTAGATGTCCCAATCGGACATGTATGACCATATCGCAAATTGTCTTCGGCTCCCTCCCCATCCCCACCACTACCCATCCAACACCCGTTGTCAAATGTTCGTGCAGACCGATATATGCAAATTAGAAACTGATAATTCCAAATCAGGAACTGATTTATTACAAATGTTATATGGCTATGAAACGTGATCGGCTCTCCCAACACACACACACGCACTTACTTCCCAACCAATACCCACTGTCGAATGATTGTACAATTGATATTAAAAAAATAAAGACCAGATACCCGAATCAGAAACCAGTTATCACAATTGTTTTAGTCCAGCTATTCAACATAATGTATCCTGCCCACCTCATCCTCCAAACCGTCACCTAATCAGCGCTGTCATGATCAAAACGTGAGTGAAGTGTAAATATTGATTTTGAGTGTAGTTGTACATCTCACCAAGGGTGAGGTCGATTAGATGTTGGATTGGGTCATGACGACAGAAATATTGAATTACATTTAAATACTTCGACGTCAAAACATGCCTTATTGGACTTGGGTGAATGCATGGGGCTAGTAGCAACTGACTGGAAGCCGGAATGATCGTTATTTACCGGGCACTTTTAGGACTTCATCGGTAATCGATCCCGTGTTAAACTGGTCTTTTTATGTACAAAAAAGGGTCCACTTGCTCTTAGAATTGTGTCATGGACTGTTGAAAGCTCCGACTACAAAACGAAATTCAATTAAATGAAACCACTCTTAACATTTTTCCTCTGAATACAGCCAGCAGAACAAAACTGGTTAGATTCTGGTTCGATCACGCAGTGTAAGAATATCTACTTCACAATGTTAGCCAGTCCTATTTCAGGAGACAAACTGGCTTAATTACAGGCAGACGAACTTAATATTAGATCATGTTTAATTCTTTCGAAATGATTCACTTACACTAGGCTTTACAAAAACGTTGACGCCAGTTTTATGAAGACTTTAAAAAAAAAAGCAGAGAATAGAATCTATTGACGTAAGGAACCTTGACAAATAATTCAAAAGCTATCCTCCCCATTCGATTGCCTCCCCTTATTTTTGATTCAGTAAACTTTTTTCCGTCAATACATGATCATTTCTCAACTGTGACACAGCCATTGTATTTTTTTCTTTGATATTGTATTTATTTTTGTTTTATATAGTTGGTTTACTGTTTTGTTTATTTGTTTAAAGTACAACAAACTTTCTCTTTTGGTTTGTTTTGATGGTACACCCGACTTCCTTTTTAGCCATTACATCTTTACCAGTTTCCGCTTCCTAGTGTGGTGTGATGCAAGTTTCTCTCAGTCCAGAGGTTATTATATGAACCTTGGGCGATTTTTTCGCACGACTATGGATTAAACATCTCTCGTGGCAGTGCCTTTAAAGTGTATGCCGGTTCATTTCGTGTTGTAATATGCTTCGTTCTAGCATCACCTCCAGGGGAAATTGTCCTCGTTTTCGCTTTGAAGTGAGACTTTACTTTCAACAGATGATTACACTCATACTGCATGGTCGTTGAACCTGTTTGACAGTTTTCAGTGTCTTGTCGGATTACGCCTGAAACCGTAACATCGACATCTGATGATGTCCACCATAGTGTACCTTGCTTTGTGGGAGGTTGGGGGGGGGGGGGGGGGGATGATTAGACAAGTTCACAAAGGACCGTTATCTATTGCATGGATTCAATAGATATTCACACACACACACCACACACACACACACACACACACACACACACACACACACACACAGAGGAAGCAGGCTGTGTGTTGTTGTTTTTTTGCATTGTGCTGGATTGCATTGCCCTGTGTTGCAAAGTAGTGTAGTGTTCCTTGTTCAGGAACGTTTTACATTTTCATTTCGTTTTGACAACAATTGATATGCCAGTTATACACACACACACACACGCACACGCACACACACACACACATGATATATATATATATAATCGTATGTATATATATATATATGTGTATATATATATATATATATGTGTGTGTGTGTGTGTGTGTGTGTGTGTGTGTGTGTGTGTGTGTGTGTGTAATACTATATGTAAAGTGTGACCAGATAGTGAAAATGGGTTTGACGAATCTGCAGTCTTTTTTTTTTTTTTTTTTTTTTTTTTTTTTGCCAGTAAAGGTTCTTAATTCATGTTTTGTCGTATTTACGTATTTTCATTATTTTACAGTCGTGCTTTCCATCTGAGGGTGAGAAATCAAGCGGACTGTCCAGCACTATCAGCACAGCCTAGCTTAAAAAAAAAAGCGATTGAAGCAGGTAAGGGAATTTAGTGTACTAAAAAAGTAATGACCCTTTGGGATTGAGAATACTTTTGAGACTTGAGCTTTATTTTCTCAACACTGTGTTTGTCCCACATTATTCACAATGTTTACCCTTTTCATTACGATATTAAGGACTGAAGAGCTGATCTTTGAGGGAGGGGGAACGGGGTGACGGATGGGGAGGGACGTAGTTTTGGTGTTGTGTTTTTTTTTTTTTTTATACTCTTTCTACCGTCTGCGTGCCCGCCTACTTGCATGTATACGTGTCTATCAGTATGCCACCTGTCTCTTACTCCCTTGCTTGTTCTGTCTGTCTGTCTGTGCGGTGTTTTGTTTGCTACGTGTGTGTGTGTGTGTGTGTGTGTGTGTGTGTGTGTGTGTGTGTGTGTGTGTGTGTGTGTGTGTTTGAGTGTGCGCGCATGTGCTCTGTCTTCAGAACTGAACATGATGAGAGAAAATGTCTTTCTTGGTTTTAAGTTGATTTTTTACAGTTTCTGTGGAAACGGATAATCGTTTGGGCTCCCATGCAATTTATGCGTCTGTCTATCTGTCTCTTTCTTCTCTCTCCCTCCCTTGTCCCCTCTTCCCTTTCTTCCCCACCCAGCCCCCACCCAGCCACTCTCTCTCTCTCTCTCTCTCTCTCTCTCTCTCTCTCTCTCTCTCTCTCTCTCTCTCTCTCTCTCTGTGGCATGTCCAGATAACTCACACGGTGGTTCGATCAACTCAGAAAACGGGGGGCCGAATCACTTACTGTCTGTCCTGTCTCCCCGCTGTCCCCGCCTCTCCTTCGCCGTCCTCTCCCTCTTTCCTCAGTCTAATGTCTTATTTTGTTTTCTTCCACATAACTGGACAGCTGTCATGACGAGCCGGGACTACAACACAGACTTGATTGATGCTGTCCTTCAGGGACTTGCTTGTGATGTGAGCGTTTGTATAGGAGGGAGAGAGGGAGGGAGAGGGGGGAGGTTGGAAGGGAGGAGGGAGGTGTGCCTGGAATGTAATGTCATGTCATGTCAAAGGATGTTTATGAAGCGCTCTGCCTCGCAAGAGCCCCAAAGCGCATATTACAGAAACATGATGAAATACTAATTCTAACTCAAAGCACACACACGCACACACACACACGCGCGCGCGCGCACGCACGCACGCACGCACACACACACACACACACACGCACGCACGCGCGCAAACACACACACACACACACACACACACACACACACACACACACACACACACACAGTGGAAGGGAAGGGAAATGGAAAGTACGCGAAAAAGAGAGCGGGGGATAGGGTAAAGATGAGAGAGAAACTACAGAGGAAAGAGATTCAAACAGCAGGCTGTGTAATTACACTGTGGATAAGCAATGGCTGCAGGATCTCCTACACATGTGTCATTTAATAACCACATCTGCAGACTTTGAAGAGGGGCATCGGATATAACATTGTGATGGCCCTAGCCTACAGAAAGTGCTTTGGATGATACTGTGGAAAGAGGGTTTTGAGCCAAATCCGTTTTTATGCCGGATATTTTAGCGCATGGAGGATTCTGATTTGGTGTAGTGTCTGTGTCTGTGTCTGATCTTGTCTTTTTTTTTCTCTCTCTGCCCCTCATTCGTTCACTTCTCTCCCCCTCTCAGCGTCTCTCTATCTCAGCGTCTCTCTCTCTCTCTCTCTCTCTCTCTCTCTCTCTCTCTCTCTCTGATATGATTTCTGAAGGATTGTTACAGTCGGAAAAGGTTAAATAGAACTAGCGAGTGTCCCTTTGATTTACGGTTATGGTAAACATTGGCGAGGCAATATTTAGAAGAGAGAGAGAGATGGAGGAAGCCCTATCGTTGATGTTTGGTTGGCGTCGTCGTCTGAGCTCCTCTGACGTCATAACGTGACGTATTTTTAGACTGTCATGAGCAATTCGTCCAGCAATCATGGTGGGAAGTACAGAGAGGGATGTGAGACTGGTGGGGGTGTGAGAGGGAGCTCGCCAGCGTGCGCTCGTGTGTGTGTGTGTGTGTGTGTGTGTGTGTGTGTGTGTGTGTGTGTGTGTGTGTGTGTGTAAAAACTGAGGGTGGGGGAGGGGGAGGCGTTAAAAATTGTTCTGCCAGGTGGTCCACAATTCACTGTTAAGAAAGCCTTTCGTGTGTGTTTTTTTGTTTGTTTGTTTTTTGTAATACAGAAAAGCAAAACTGTTTTACTTCAGTGCCGTGTGCACATGTCCGTGAAAACATGATTGTTGGCTCTCTCAGTCCTCCTCCCCCCCCCCCCCCCCCCCCCAATCCAACTCTGTCTCTCTCTTTTTCTCTGTTCCCTGCTTCCTACCCCCAAATCAAAGTCTCATCGTTAGTATTATCAGCTGCACACAGGAGACACAGCAATGGTCGATTCTATCCTTTTTACCAACGTAAATACAGTCGAAGCCGCTTATAACGAATCGCTGGGGATGTTCAAAATTGCTTCGTTATACCCGGCTTTCGTTACTACCGACGAACCGGTTATAACGAGTTTCTATATGGTTGCTTCGTTATATCCAGCGTGACGTGTTTCTCTCTCCGTCTATCTCTCTCTTTCTCTCTGTCTCTGTACCCCGCACCCCACCCCGTCTCTCTACCCCCCACCCCACCGCCCACCCCCACATACACACATGCGTGCCCTCATACATGGGTAGTAATCAAGCTCGTTTCCTAGGCCATTATACACTTAAACCCCAATCGCCTTCTCTCTCTCTCTCTCTCTCTCTCTCTCTCTCTCTCTCTCTCCTCTCTCTCTCTCTCTCTGTGTGTGTGTGTGTGTGTGTGTGTGTGTGTGTGTGTGTGTGTGTGCGCGTGTGTCATGTCCAGATAACTCACACAGTGGTTCGATCAACACAGAAAACAGGGCTGGATCACTTACTATCTAGTCTATCTCCCCACTGTTCCCCCCCTCTCCTTCGCCGTCCTCTTCCTCTTTCCTCAGTGCAATATCTTTATTTTGTTTTCTTCCACATGACTGGACAGCTGTCATGACGAGCCGGACTTGATT
Source organism: Conus betulinus (assembly GCA_016801955.1). NCBI lineage: Eukaryota > Metazoa > Mollusca > Gastropoda > Neogastropoda > Conidae > Conus > Conus betulinus. Next base: position 62,336 of record JADBJO010005350.1, on the reverse strand, counting down.
GATGCTGTCCTTCAGGGACTTGCTTGTGATGTGCGCGTTTGTATAGGAGGGAGAGAGAGAGGGGAGAGGGGGGAGGTTAAAAGGGAGGAGGGAGATGTGCCCTGGAATGTAATGTCATGTCATGTCAAAGGACATTTATGAAGCGCTTTACCTCGCGAGAGCCCAAAGCACATATTACAGAAACATGATAAAATACTCATTCTCACTCAAAGCACACGCACGCACGCACACACACACACACACACACACACACACACACACACACACACACACACACTGTGGAAGGGAAGGGAAATGAAAAAGTACACGAAAAGAGGGGGGGGGGGGGGGGGGGGGGGGGGGGGTTAAGATGAGAGAGGGGGGTGGGTGGGGAAAGTGGGTGGATGGCTACAGTCTTGTCAATTCCAGACTATGTTTTCAACCTCTCGATTGGTTTTGACGTCACAGGTCGTATTTTTAGCTTCCCACGCGCGCGAACGAAAGTCCGAGAGAAAGAATGAGAGAGAGAGGGTACTGCAAGTTAAGTATCGGATCCGGTGGGACAAACCACCACCGTGGAGGATGATCAATGCCCATTTTTCTTGTCTGACAACCGTGTCTGCACATTCGGAAAAAGAACGGGTCTCTTGCCACCGTGCCGTTGACCCTGGCACACGTTAAGAGACAGACGAAGACGATGAAAACGTATCTGCTGTAAACGTTTCAGTTTCATCCCAAGAGCAGTCACTGCGTGCGGACGTCTGTATATGCGGTACCACGGACGCTAAGTTTTGAGACCACGCTGCGCATGATTTAAAGCTGTTGGATGAATTGATTAGTGACTAAGATGAGAGAAGTTAAGAAGAGGGTCTCAAATTAGCATCTTTAGTAATCAGCCAGTCCGCATAGACTGGTTTTAAAGAAACCCACACAAGAATGAGAGACGGGTACGGAATAACAATGATTTTTTTTTTGCGGATATGTCACCAATATCATAAATCTGAAAAAGAACAGATAAGAAAAATGCCCAGTGCGTATCATCTTCCACATTCTCGCAAATATCCATTCTTCGGAATTCTCCACTTAGCGTGAGCATAGACATATTTGAACCCTGAGTTAGGCTATATATGCGCTCGTTGACGTTTTCTGAATAATAAAAAGGTGATCAGCTGGAAAAATTTCACGTTTTTAAATGGTAAAAAAAGTACACAACCTAACATTAGAAATGGTAGAATTCTAGTCCCTCTCTCTCCCTCTCTCTCTCTCTCCCTCTCCTCTCTCCTCTCTCTCTCTCTCTCTCTCTGTGTGTGTGTGTGTGTGTGTGTGTGTGTGTGTGTGTGTGTGTGTGTGTGTGACAGGGGTGGGGGGTATATGGGAGGAGGACGAGGGGGTAGGTGCGAAATCGTTAGCGAAAGAGAGGGGGGTATATGGGAGGAGGACGAGGGGAGGGGGGGACTGTGAGATCCCTAGCTAAGGAGGATTTAGCAGGATCGATGCATATTAGTTCATAGCTCCTTTTATGACCACACTCCCAGGTCTATGGGAGTCGTCATGGAGTTGTTTAAAAACGGAGATGCGTCCACCAGCACACTTGGAGATTGGAAGAAGGTATAAAGAGAGCGTGAATGTTTGGATAGCAACTGCCGCTGCCTCTCTCTCTCTCTCTCTCTCTCTCTCTCTCTTCTCTCTTCTCTTTTCTTTTCTCTCTCTCTTCTCTCTCTCTCTCTCTCACTCACTCTGTCTGTCTCTCTCTCTGTCTCTCTCTGTCTCTCTCTTTGTGTCTTTCTGTCTGTCTGTCTGTCTGTCTCTCTCTCTCTCACTGGCGCGCGCGCGCGAAATATGTGAAAAATGGACAGGCAAATTGGGAAGCAGTCTCTCTCTCTCTCTCTTAGACTGTATTTTGTCATTGTCAATAAAAACGATTCTGAAGCGTCTCTCTCTCTCTCTCTCTCTCTCTCTCTCTCTCTCTCTCTCTCATTTTCTGCCTGTCTCACTAATAATGCGGGCCAGTATTGCTCTCTTTCAGCTTGTCTGCTGCCTGCACCCTTGCGTCTCTCTCTCTCTCTCTCTCTCTCTCTCTCTCTCTCTCTCTCTCTCTCCCCATCCTTCTCATCCCCCCTCCCCCAGCGTGAAATCAGAAACAGTCGTTCTGAGGATCATTTACGGATTTTCCTAGTGAATTAGCGGTGTTGTTTGTAACGGTCATACCATGAAGGTTGAAAAGGGACAGATTTTGGACGGAGACTAAGAAAAGAAGAGAAAGCAGGGAGACACCAGGGGACGTGAAATTTGAAGAGAGAGAGAGAGAGAGAGAGAGAGAGAGAGAGAGAGAGAGAGAGAGAGAGATTGATGTAGTCAGGATTCAGAGAAGATAAAGTATCAGAAAAAGAAGAGAGACAAACACGCGCGCGTGTCTGCTGCGCGCGCGCGCGCGCACACACACACACACACGCACACACACACACACGCGCGCACACACACACACACACACATTAATACGAAGTTGGGAGGGGATTTGGGGTGCGCTGTGTATATTGAGACAGATGATGATGTGTTGTGGTAATAGTCGTTAGTGGCTCGCTGAACATACGTATCCAAATCTAGAATTAGATGAGAGAGAGAGAGAGAGAGAGAGAGAGAGAGAGAGAGAGAGAGAGAGAGAGAGAGAGGGGGGGGGGGCAAGCAGAGAGACATAGAGAAAGGGAAACTATGGAGAAAAGAGATTCAAATAGCAGGCTGTGTAATTAGGCTGCGGACAAGCTGTGGCTGCAGGATCTCCTACACATTAAGCCAGTGTGTCATCTAATAACCCCATCTGCAGACTTTGAAGAGGGGCATCAGATATCACATTGTGATGGCCTAGTCTACATAACGTGCTTTGGATGATATTGTGGAAAGAGGGGTTTGAGTCAAATCCGTTTTTATGCCGGATATTTTAGCGCATGGAAACGCCTTTTCCTATTTTAGATTGTTTTGATGTTTACGAGGAAACAGAGGATTCTAATGTCTGTGACTGTGTTTGATCTTGTCTTTTTTTTCTCTCTGTCTGCCCCTCATTCATTCACTTCTCCCCCCCCCCCCCCCCCCCCTCAGCGTCTCTATCTCTCCCTCCTCCCCCTCTCTCTGTGGCCCTGATCTGATTTCTGAAGGATTGTTACAGTCGGAAAGATTAACAGAACTAGCGAGTGTCCTTTGATTTTACGGTTATGGTAAACATTGGCGAGGCAATATTTAGAAGAGAGAGAGATGGAGGAAACGGTATGGCTGATCCCTTGGTTGACGTCGTCATCTGAGCTCCTCTGACGTCATAACGTGACGTATTTTTAGACTGTCATGGGCAATTCGTCCAGCAATCATGGTGGGAAGTACAGAGAGGGATGTGAGACTGGTGGGGGTGTAAGAGGGAGCTCGCCAGTGTGCGCTCGTGTGTGTGTGTGTGTGTGTGTGTGTGTGTGTTAAAACTGGGAGTGAGGGGTCGGGGGAGGGGGAGGTGTTAAAAGCTGTTTCTGCCAGGTGGTCCACAATTCACTGTTAAGAAAGCCTTTCGTGTGTGTGTGTGTGTGTGTGTGTGTGTGTTTCTTTTTTTGTTTTTTTTTTTGTTGTTCTTTTTTTGTAATACACAGAAGAGCAAGCCTGTTTTACTTCAGTGCCGTGTGCACATGTCCGTGAAAACATGATTGTTGGCTCTCTCAGTCCTCCTCCCCCCCCCCCCCCCCCCCCCCCCCAACTCTGTCCCTCTCTTTTTCTCTGTTCCATGCTTCCTACCCCCAAATCATAGTCTCATCGTTAGGATTATCAGCTGTACAAGGAGACACAGTAATACTAGCTTCTATCCTTTTTTACCAACGTAAATACAGTCGAAGCCGCTTATAACGACTCGCTGGGGACATTCAAAATTGCTTCGTTATACCCGGCTTTCGTTACAAACCGACGCACCGGTTATAACAAGTTTCTATATGGTTGCTTCGTATCTCTCTTTCTCTCTGTCTGTGTACCCCGCACCCCGCCCCGTCTCTCTACCCCGCCTATCCCCCACATACACACACACACGTGCGTGCCAAAATACATGTGCAGTAAGCAAGCTCATTTCCAAGGCCATCATACACTGTAATGGAAATTATTTCAAATTTTCCCCAGAAATATGGCTGTAAATAAATGGAAACCGGTCACATACGCCCATATTGCAATTCGAAGGCTTAGAAACCGATTATTAGTCAAAGAGGTGAACCGAATTCGCTGTATTATTCTGAAGATTTCAGAAGGATGGATTGTCAGAAGAAATTACACAGCACCACTATTTTAAGGTGGGAGGGGGAACATTTGCACTGATCGTTTACGTTGTCGCATTGTTATGTCATTGGAGTATGCACTGATATGATTAAGTAATTGATGTTAAAATACACGCACTGAAGAGCAGTTGTTTTTCTGCTTGTCACAGCTTGACAAAAATCACAGTAACCAAAATAATAAATAAAGAAATAAATAAAAATCAGAGAGAGAGAGAGAGAGAGTGAACGTGGAGCTGTAGTCAGGGAGAGCGACTTTCGCGACTGTGTTCAGGAATATCGACTCTGGGGCTGTGTTCAGGGAGAGTGACTCTGGGGCTGTGTTCAGGGAGAGCGACTCTGGGGCTGTGTTCAGGGACAGCAGGTTTGGGCTGTGTTCAGGAAAGGCGACTGGGGCTGTGTTCAGGGAGAGAGCGACTTTCAGGGCTGTGTTCAGCAGCAAAGAGTGACTCTTTGGTTGTGTTCAGGGAGAGTGACTCTGGGGCTGTGTCCAAGCAGAGTGACTTTCGGGGCTGTGTTCGGGGAGAGTGACTTTGGGGCTGTGTTCAAGAACAGTGACTGTGTAGGGGTTATGTAATGAAGAATACGTCTGAGGCTGTGTTCAGGGAGAGTGAGTCTGGGACTATAGCCAAGAAGTGTGACTTGGGGGCTGTGTTCAGGGAGAGTTACTCTGGGGCTGAGTTCAGGGAAGGTGACTTTTGGGGCTGTGTTCGGGGAGAGTGGCACTGGGGCTGGGTTCAGGGAGAGTTACTCTGGGGCTGTGTTCAGGAAGAGTGGCACTGGGGCTGTGTTCAGGGAGAGTGACTCTGGGGCTATGTTCAGAGGGAGTCGCTCTGGACTGTGTTCAAGGAGAGAGTGACTTTTGGGGTTGTTGTGTTCAGAGAGAGTGACTCTGGGACTGTATTTTGGGAGAGTGACTCTAGGACTGTGCTCAGGAGAGTGACTTGCGGGGTTATGTTCAAGGAGAATAACTCTGGGGCTGTGCAGGGAGAGTGAGTCTGTGGCTGTGGTCAGGGAGAGTGACTGGGGCTGTGTACAGGGAGAGTGACTATAGGGCTGTGTTCAGGAAGAGAGTCTTCTGGGGTTATGCTCACGGTGAGTGACTCTGGGGCTGCGTTCAGGGAGAGTGACTTTCGGGGCTGTGTGCAGGGAGAGTGACTCTGGGGCTGTAAACAGGGAGAGTGACGCTGGGGGGTTGTTCAGGGAAAGTTAGTTTTGGGGTTGTGTTCAGGAAGATTGACTCTAGGTCTGTGTTCTGAGAGGGTGGTTTTCGGAGCTGTGTTCAGGGACAGTGAGTTTCGGGGCTGTGTTCATGGAGAGTGACTTTTGGGGCTTTGTTCAGGGAGAGCGATTATCGGAGCTGTGTTCAGGGAGAGTGATTATTGGAGCTGTGTTCAGGGAGAGTGACTTTCGGGCTGTGTTCAGAGAGAGTGACTTTTGGGGCTTTGTTCAGGGAGAGCGATTATCAGAGCTGTGTTCAGGGAGAGCGACTTTCGGGGCCGTGTTCAGGAAGAGCGATTATCGAGCTGTGTTCAGGTAGAGCGACTTGCAGGGCTGTGTTCAGGGAGAGCGATTATCGGGGCTGTGTTCAAGGAGAGCAACTTTCAGGGCTGTGTTCAGGGACAGCGACTTGCAGGGCTGTGGTCAGGGAGAGCGATTTTTGGGGCTGTATTCAGCCAAACTGATTCTTGGGTGTGTTCAGAAAAAGTTACTCTGGGCTGCGTTCACGGAGAGTGTCTTTCGAGGCTGTGTTTAGGGAGAGTGACTCTGGGGCTTTGTTCAAGAACTGTGACTTTTGGGGTTGTGTAAGAGAGAGTGAGTCTGGGGCTGTGTTCAGGGACAGTGACTCCGAGGTTATCTTCAAGGAAAGTGACTTGGGAGCTGTGTTCAGGAGAGAGTGGCTGTGGGGTTATGTTCAGGGAGAGTGACTCTGGGGCTGTATTCAGGAAGTGACTTTCGGGGCTGTGTTCAGGGAGAACGACTTTCGGTGCTGTGTTCAGGGAGAGTGACTCTGGGACTGTGTTTAAGGAGAGTGACTTTTGGGCTGTGTTCGGGGGGGGGGGGGGGGGGGGGGGGGGGGGGGGGGGGGCGGTCCTCAAACTAAAAAAAATTCTTTGTAACTGAAAGGAGGTTTTCCACATGGTTAAGCACACTAGAGTCTCCAGTGAATGGAAATTTTTATAACAATTCAGATACTGAGAGCCATAATTTCTCAAGAGTACTATAGTTGTGGGTATTACACCTGTGGGGTGTTTTTTGTTCCAAAACAGGTCGTATGTATATTCATGTATCATTGTAACGTGTCTTGTCTATTTTCATTTCTCCCGTGTCATGCTTACTTATGGTGCTGCAACTCTTAATTTACACAGTGAGATGATTTTCTTTTCTTCCCCTTGATTTACCTGTTCACAGTCTTCCTGTTCAGTATTATCCAGACCTGTTTTTCCCTTTCATTCTCCCGTGTCCATTTGCAAGCCATCTGGTGCGCCCTGGTGTTTCACAGTGTCAGTTTGAGATTTATGTTTTCTTTTCCCATCTGATTTAAGGGCTTTTCGAAAGTTATATGATTCACAGTCTTGCTGTTCAGTATCTATCCAGGACTGTTCACTGCTTCCATTTGCCAAGCCATCTGGTGCGGCCTCTGTGTGCAAGGTCAAACATCAAGAATCCCAGATATTGTAGCCAATAGTTTTTGTACTTCTGAAAATGATTCCATCATAAGCGGATGCCCAATCTGATTCACCATATAAGGACAGTGTTGCAAGTATAGAAGGGCCACCCAGGAAAACACGTTTCCCGTCTGATTGATCGTAAGATACCATACGTCAGCCGCATAAGGCTGAATAAGCCAACGCAGAGAAGAGAGAAAGAGAAGGCGTGGGTTAGAATCATGGACAAAATGGGAGAGAGAGAGAGAGAGAGAGACAGAGAGAGATGTATAACACGCACAGACAGAAAGACTAGCAACAGCCCACTGTGCGGGTGGGAGAGAGAGAGGGTATGTGAGGGTAATTAAGCCGTTCTCTATCCTGGAGAGCGCTATGCCATCCTCTCCGTCTTTTTTTTGTATCATGATTTTTTTTTTTTTAGTGACGCAGTCGTACTAAGCGTATGGCGCGCACGCGGATCTCGTGCTGCAAAAACATCTCTTCCTTTCCCGTCCAGTAATCAATCATCTAGAGGCAACAGGAAAAAATCGCCTCGCCAAAGACAACCAAGAACACGGGGCAAGATTTTTTGCGCCCACAGCCCCCCCCATTCCTGGTTTCTGAATTTGATGACCCTAACAGTTTGGCTGCAAGGATCTAGATAATCCCCTCCTCTGCACCTTCCCCAAGATTTGACTTTTTTGCTGTAAGACGGGCAGTTCCCCACCCAGGGACGATGAACGTACCCTGTCTGTTGAACAGTTGGCCCCATTTTTGAGGACTTGGTCGGACTCAGCGAGAACCGCACGTTCCCGTGTAAGCCTGAAAAATTACGGCAGATCATAAATTAATGCTACAGGTCTCCCACGAGCAACCAGACATTTTTTTTTTTTTGCGCGTACGTTGCACTGGGTGAGTCTGCGGCCGCTAGGCCGATCCCCAAAGAGGTGTGGGGCCGTGAGTCTTGAGGGGAATTGTCTCTTGGTCCCCAATGTTTGGGATGGCGCCAGCAACTGTTGACCCGACCCGAAACACCGTTTGCCGGTCGTGAGTTGGTGGCTTATGTCGTATCCGCCCTGACTTAGCGACGGCTCCATTCGAGCTTGTGTGAGCGTCACCATGTGCCCAGTGAAGAGTGCTAGTGGTCTCGAGCGACTACGAACGGCACACATTCGGACTCTTTCCGTTTCAACCGTCATACACCGGTCCCCTGCCGCGAGCAGCACTCATTTTTGTGGGCCAATCCCTGTTGAGGGGCGGGAGGGGCGGCTTTGTCAAATGTCTAAGCTAAGTGCAAATGACTACAACAACAAAACCCAGTCACAAATCGGGGTGTGGACACAAGAAAACGAAAGAAACAAATAAAAATAAAAAAAAAAATAAGAAAACAAGTCCGGAAATGTCTATGAGTGAAAACCGATAGGCCTTGTAATTATTTAGATCGTGTTGTCCAATAGGCCACACAGTCGCGATCCTTCTTGTGTGTGCCCTACCCTCCTGCATTTTTTGGCCGGCCCCCGCTGGCAAAATCCCAGTTCCAACCCCTCCCTCGCTTAGCGCACCCAGAAAAACCCGTTGTCAAAGACTTAGTGTGCTCTAAGAGATGACACTGTATTCCTTGAACCCCAGGGACGGAGTTGTAGCGATACACGACTAAGATAATCTGAAATTAGGAAATCAAACATCACAGAAATTTCCTTGCTATGCAACATCGTGTTTCCGTCCCTGGCCCGGTCCCCCAACAAAGCCAGCACACCAACACACCCGGGCGGACCGCAAGTCGCACCATCGAGCAGTACGCTGAGCGTTTTAGACTCTGAGAAGTCTGTTCGGGTGCGTTGGTCGGGGCTTGCCCAGAGGAGAGTCAGGGGCCTGAGTCGGACTGGATGTGAGCGAGGCACCTGGCCATTAGCTCGTTCGCACAGACAACACAAAACGTATGTGATAAGTACGTTTAACTACCTTGGACGTTAAAAAACATGGCGACCGGATTTAGATCAACGCATGACGAGGCTATGGCAGTGACTGACAGCCAGACTAATTTATTCCATACTGCAGGATTTATGCAAGTTATCGGTGGTGATCGATCTGTCTCGATGGAATTGATCTATTTTCGTTTCCAAAGAAAGCGGGTCCACAACTCCTTACTTTGACTAGAACTGTCTAATGGGTTTGTTCGGGAAAAACTTCCGGCTTACAAAATAGGTTGTTTTCGCGCAGCTTTGACGCGAGCAGCGAGTGGAGGCCATTTGAACCTTTTCAAACCCAATACGGTGTTCCCCGTGGGCACAGCGGACTGTCTGACGTCCTATGGTGTCCCCTAGTGCAACTCGAATTCAAACTACTACAGCCCCTGCGTGTGTACGCACCATGATCTAGCTTCCCGGTCGGCTACCTTCACACAATTGTGACCACACCCCCCGCATCAACAACAGCTTTAGTTCCAGCATGTGCACTTAGCATAGTCCCCACGATTCTCTCAGTGAGACATAGCTGAGCGCCATCCCCACCACTTTAAGGGTCGCGGTTAAAAGCACTCGGCGTCAAGGATGAGATTACAGGGAGCTCTATGTGGTAGATAAACCTTTTTGTTTCGACTTTACAAAGAAGCGGACGATTCTCAGCTCCGGTACAGTGTTGCGTGTTAACGGTGATCGTCATCTTTGCTGTCGGAAGAAATTCTTCTGTTCTCTGGGTCACACGGTGTTCCTCAGTGCCAGTAATGCGAAGTCCATGCTATTTCACTCCGTGCGATTTCTGCGGTTGTAGCACACGTCACTCATCAGTACTACACCCCCTCCCCGCCCAACGTCGCCTTGCAGCCGCGGGCCCCTGAGTGCCATTACGGTGTGTATTTTGTTTCTCGTTTTTTTTTTTTTGTTTGTATGTCTGCAGAACTTCGAGGTTTGTGGAATAGCGCAGCCACCCACCCCACCCAAGAGACTGAGACCGTGTGTTCGCGTCTCCTCCTCACACTCCAGGCCGACGACGTGATGGCGTCAGCGTCGGGCACCACATCTCACCATCACGCCCGGTGGCGGTCCCCTCGGTCCGAGGCAAAGCGAGCGTGACCCTCCTGATGCTGTTCTTCTGTTGTCACGGTCTGTAACGCGTGATGCTTGGCGAAGACTTGTGGCCGTTGTGCCCCCCCTAATTTCGCACAAGCGAGTCTATGAGAGTGCACGCGCATCTATTTGTCAATGCTGGTCGCCCGTTAATATACTCATTCACAGCACGCTTCCGGTGGAAGTGGTGATCATTGCGTTCGAACGCGGATGATCCTGTTTACTACTCAACCAGCAGAGTTCACTTATTTAGTTGTAGGACACCCCTTTCGTACCGCATCCGGCGACACCCCCATGAGACGCACCGCGTTTCTCTGACCGTTAAACACAGCCCCTCGCTGGCGCATTCAGCGCGTGAAACAGCGCCAATAACGTCGTCCAAGTTTTAAGGCCGAGGTCCGCCACGATGGCCCCATACCTACCGGGGCTGCGTTTCACAGATTCCTACAACATCCACAACCCGCAAGACAAGGCACTTGTGGCTCTACGAATTTGAATCCGGGTCACTTCAGCCGAGAAAGCAACACACTGTTTGAGAGCCGGGCGAGAAGAAGGCTTCACATTATCCTTTTTGGGTGTAGTGGTGTTGACAGCGTGGTAGGACTGTTGGACGTTTGCGGGCCTCATAGAACGCCAGTGGAGCCGTCTTTTATGAAGCAGGGTCGCGCGGGCCGTAGCTCAGAAAGGTGCGGCCGTGCGGCGTGCGGAGTCTTGCTTCTTTACTAGTGTGCGTTCCCGGCGCCGTTACTCTGCGCGCGCTGTATTTGCAGGCTGTCAGCGGTGTCACCAGAATGTCTACTCGGGCCATCGGTCACACCAGCCAAGCCAGAGCTCACGGACGCAGGCCATTTCCACCGCCGCACCCCCTGTACTCTTCCCCTGTTGTACGAGCGTCCACGCCCCTCAGTCATGGGCCCCCGCCAGTCATCACCCCATATCCCTCTCCTACCGCTTCTGCATTTCTGTCCCACTGCCTCTCTCATCAGCTTGCTGTACGTGTGCTGTGTGTGTTGACTGCGTACTGCTTATGTCGAGCGCAGCGCCGACTGTGTTGGGTTTTGTTGTTTTAGTGCGTGGTGTGCTGGGTCGCGCGCCCCACGGCAGCGCCATCGCTGCGGGTATGCGGGAGGTGTGCTGCGGCGGATGCTCGCGTGGATGGGCTTAACGAACAGAATATTGGGAGCAGTGTCGCTGAGGCCGGTGAGGGAGATAAAATGCTTGTTCTGATTGGGCTGAGTTCCCTGTCCAACGAGTTGTCCTCGTCAGAGAAAACGCGCATTAACGTTGCCTGATCTTCCATGCCAGCTTTGCTGTTCGTCCCATTAACCGTGCCTCCCCCCGCCACCCCCCGGCCCGCGCCCCGTCGCCGCCTCCGTCTTGACGGTTCGCGCGTCTTGCCTCGCCTATACGCACGGTTTTATGTTTCCTCTCTCCTTCTCTTCTTCCTGCCGGATCTCTCCCCCCCAAAACCTCCCCTCCCCCGCAGGCCATGAACGACAGGAGAAGCAGTCGTCCAGCAGCGCGGCGCATGTCAGGTAGGTCGAGACCAACACAGAGACAACAGGGGACCGACTCCCACCCTAGTTCGCTTACTCTGCTCTTAGTCTCCCCCGAGCTGGGGCCTTTGCTTGGCACGGTGGCCTCCTGTCCTCATCACTTCACCTTGTTCTCACCGCGGCCTCTCCTAACGAGTGTGAGGAGTCGTAGTTGTGATCTTGTTTCTTACACTGAATGACACCAGGCCCGCGACCAGCGGTCTATGGACGACGCTAAGTATCAATTATAGTCGAGGGGAGTGCTTTCTGGGTATGCTTCAGATGGCATGTCCCTGACTTGCGTCGGCCTAGGCGTGTCACATGTGCGTCGTTGTTTCGCGTGCAGGGGCGCGACGTGACTTCGAGGAGCGAGAGGAGACCTGAGGGCTGCAGGCTTTGGCAGGGAGAGCATGTTCCGTCTCTGAAAACAGCGTATTATAAGAGTCGGGCAGAGAGAGGCCGGATGACGGAGATGAGAGAAGGGTTTCACCTGGCGTCTAGGCCACCGATGATGAGCCGGGTGGGGAGGGGCGGATGGGGGGCGGTTGTGGGCGAGGAAACGGCGAAGGGGAACTGTGTGAGAGGATTCGAGGGGGCAACGCTCCGGGGAGAGATAGCGCACGGAGAGAGGGGCGGGACAAACTTGAGGTATTTTGCTGACTGTGATCATTGACGCCCAGAAGACGTCTGTTGGGTCAACGGGGCATGCATTGTCCCTCGGTTACCCCCGTGCCCTGCAACCAGCGAACAACTTAGGTTACACTGGTGTTCCATTTGGCAATAGTGTCTGTGTCATACATAAAATACGGTCGTTAAGCGAGCAAACAAACAAAATGACGCCCTATTGCGTTCAGACGATATTCCCGTTATGTTTAACTGTAGACGGTGCTCTCTCACGCACAGGCGGGAACGGAGCATATTTTAAGAAGAGAAAGGCCGAAAATCGCTTAGCAGGACCCTGTGCCCTCGACCATCCAGGCCTGAGACAAATGATCGACTACACTGCGCCGCCCGTGTATCCTCAGTGGCTGCACTGTCCGCGATCTCCTTCCGTCACAAGTGGCGTGCCGTGGAGAACTGTGGTGAACGGTAAGGGCCGTTTCACCTGATAGCATCTTCATAAAGTCTGTTTTGTATGTGCTGTAAGTACTAGCGTGGGTTGCATGAGCCGCGTTCAACATTTGTGTGGTACATTGATAACGGCTGGTCGCTAGAAGTGTTGAACCACTGAGTTTCCCCGTCAGGACGTTTACGTAGCATCCCTGAAACACGCCGTTACGAGCCGGTCGCGCAGGCCCGCTGGGCTTTTGCCATCATGGACAGCAGGGGATCGCGCGCTTCCGATACGCGCCGCGATAGGAGAAGTTCTGAAACACCGTATATGAAGAGAGCATGCGAGATGATGCCAGACGATGCGACGGAGAAGAGACAGAGACGGAGAGAGAGAGAGTCAAAATAGAGACCAGGAGGAATGGTGGATGGAAGGGGAGAGGAAGAAGCGGAAGGGAAGGGAATGCAAGGAAGGAAAAAGACAAAGGCGGGATGGGCGGGGGGGGGGGGGGGGATGTGTGGGGGGATTGGTGGGGGGGGGGGGAACCAAGGTGAGAGGGAGGAGCTTGGTTGTTGGTGGCGGGCTTGGTCTGCGGCGCGGCGGCTGCAGGCGGCTGTTGCAGCTATGTTTCGGCCTGTGGGGCTACCGATTAGAAGGCTTACAGACCTCTTCCTGTATCCGATGTCATCGATAGCTTCGTGTCGTACACAACATGTCACCGCCGCAGCGAGGTGTTGTAGTGATAGCACACTGCGAATTCGGAGTGGTCGTGTATGTTTTCTTAGGAGGTTTCGCGACGCGCCAGTCCCTACAAGGGTGAATGCGAGGCGGACCTCGACTATAGCTAGCTCGGGCACTGCACGTCTCAGTTCTGACCAAAACGCGCACCGTCCTTGCGCACATCTTTAGGTAAATGAAAAACAGAGGTGATTTGCTTTGTGTTGTTTTGTGCTTTCCCCCCGCCCACACCCCGCCACTCCCCCCCACCACCCCACACGCACACCCACCCCCCAACGCGCCTACCAGCCCCTACGCCCTACCCCCCGCTCCCCCCCCCACCACCCGCACCCCACCCCCACAACCGACCCCCCCACCCCGGGCGCCCACACCACCCCGCCACCCCGCACCACTCCCCCCCACCCACCCCCCCACGCCCGCCCCCGCTACTCCCGCACACCCCCTCCCCACCCAAGCCCCGACGCCTAGCAGTGTTCGTTGAGCCCCAGGGTAAACTTGGATAGAGATAGATGAAAGGATCAAAATGTATATGATAGGGTCTAAACATGGTTTTGTACGTGGATTAGTCTTTTTGTCCTTGTTAATTTTTCATATGTTCACGATTACTCGCATCTTTTTGATCTATCTCTCCTATCGCTCTTCTCTTCTCTGTGTGTCATCCCTCAAGCCTTATATACACACGCGCCCCCCTCAACCCCAAATATAATCGTAGTCGATTTGATTTGTCCCCACCGTATACAAGAAAAGACTCAAAGGGTTTGTTGTGTGTTCTTTGTCCTTTCATGGTAACATGAGATGGTACCTGTCCTTGTCGATATTAGAATCAAGTTGTTTCAAAACAGCTCTTTTTATTTAACTTATGCCGTTCACGCCAACAAACTGAGCACGTTTCAAAAGATTCTTGCCAGCATTCAGTTTTAAGACCTTTAAAAGGACGATCTTTCAAATCTTGATGCGACATTCTCGTTCTTTTGATTTTTTATGTGTTTCTTGTGTGCCATCGCCTTCTGCAGGATTGTGGGCTTTGACGAAACTGTTCGAGTCTGTCTGTCTGTCTGTCTGTTCTGTCTGTCTGTCTGTCTCTCTCTCTCTCTCCTCTCTCTCTCTCTCTCTCTCTCCTCTCTCTATCTCTCTCTCTCCTTCCTCTTCTCCCTCCCTCCTCTACATCTCTCTCTCTCTCTCTCTCTTGTCAGTAGAGTTAAAAAAATAATTGTGTCGCATTGTGTAAAGTTTCTTGTTTGTTTGTTCATATTATGCATTTACCTTGATTGTTTCTTTGTGGTTTTTTCCTTTTGGCCATTTCGCCCCAGGGTGGGTGGAAAAAAAAAAAAAACATTTCATATCTGCTTAATCTCATTTCCTTGATCAAATGAATTTCTCTCTCTCTCTCTCTATCTCTCTCTCCTCTCTATCTCTCTCTCTCTCTCTCTCCTCTCTCTCTTTCCTCTCCTCCCTCCCTCCCTCTCTCTCTCTCTCTCCTACCTCCCTCCCTCTATCTCTCTCAAAACGTTCCTCATCCTCTCTCTCTCCCCCCCCCTCTCTCTCTCTCTTGTAAGTAGAGTTAACAGTAATTGTGTTGCATTGTGTAAGATATTCTTGTTTGTTCCTTATATATGCATTTACCTTGATTGTTTCTTCGTTTGTGTTTTTTTTTTTCCTTTCGCCCCAGGCGTGGGTGAAAAAAAAAAAAGCATTCATATTCTGCTTATCTCATTTCCCTTGTGAAATGAAATTTCGTTCGTCTCTCTCTCTCTCTCTCTCTCTCTCTCTCTCTCTCTTCTCTCTCTCTCTTTCTCTCTCTCTCTCTCTCTCTGACGAACAACCCCCAAAAATGTCCATTTTGTAATAAAATTGAAAAACGAATTTCATCTCTTGTTTCAATGTCTGAAGTACTCATGTTTGCGAGAAAAACATCAAGAATCTACTCCTATCCAAATGGCGATTGCTTAGCTTATTTGTTGCAATCTGAAAACAGATTGATAGACAGAAATCTGGCAATGTATATCTTTTATGCACTGAAAACTAGACATGAACAGAAACTAGAGATATGAATGATGTGTGTTTGTTTGGTTTCAAACGCAAGTAAAAATGTTTTTGTCTTGGTTGTTTCCTTGAATTATTTCCCCTTGTAATTGTTTGGTTTATGTGTTTCTGAAAAGAAATTACTTCCTGTTGCTGATGACCCATACCCATTATCATTTTATTCTCAGCAAGCGGGTATCCCTTGTATATAGGGCAGGTGGCCATACAGTTAAAAAAATTCAGAGTTCTTTCTCTCTCTCTCTTTTTTCTGTATCCCCCACCCCACTCTATCTGGCTCCCTCTCCTTCCCTCCCCCACCCACTCTATCTCCCTCTCCCTCCCTCCCTCTCTCCTTCTCTGCTTTTCTTTTATCTGGAGTTGTCAGCATGGTCGACATTGGATTCTGTCTGCCAGTCTGATTGGCTGGCTGTGTATCTGTCTGTTTGTCTCCATCTCTCCATCGCTCGCTCGCTCTCTGTCTCTCTCTCTCTCTCTCTCTCTCTCTCTCTCTCTCTCTCTCTCTCTCTCTCTCTTTTCGCCTCCTCCGACTCCTACCTCTCTCCCCCCTCCCCCCTCTATCTGTGTCTGTCTGTCAGTCTCCTCTTTTCTCTCTCTCTCATCTCTCTCTGGTCAGTATCCTACCTCTCGATTCTATCTGTGGATGTGTCAGAACAACGGCTGATTGATCTCCATTTCCGTCATGTTGTGTCGACGTCATGTGCAGTAGACAGAGAGACCCCGGAGCTGTAATGGAGGAAAGGATGGGGGGAAGGGGGATGGGAAAGGTGGATGTGGAAGTGGGATGGTGGCGATGGATGATGATGGGGGTGGGGGGGGGGGGGGGGGGGGGAAGAGAGATAAGTCAGAGAGGAGAAGAGAGGCTTGAGAACATGAGTATTAGTTTCATTAAAGCCAACAACTGTGGATCGATGCTCGTTTCAGTTCATGTGATAGCGTCTGCAGGTTTGAAACGGAATCTTGGCATCCATCCGCGTACGTATATGTACATGCATTTTAGGGGAGGGGAGGGAAGGGGGGCGGGGGGGGGGGGGGGGGGGGGGGGGGGGGGGGGGGGAAGGGGGGGGGACGGGAGAGAGAAGAAGTAGTAAAGGCGAAAAGATTTCAGGGGAGTATGCTCTTGAGATGAAAAAAATTTCTTTTTACTGCCAATCCGATGTCAGCATCACTTACCGTGGAAACCATGGAAACCTACAATATCCTGGTTGTTGTTTTTCCCATATTTTTTCTCAGACGACGTCACGCGGCATCCACCCAGTATTGTTTTATCAGTGCTTCCCCCGGTATGCAAGATGTGCATTAAAATATATGGCTGGATTTGTCTTAGCAGGCATTTTTTTCAGTCCAGATCAGGTCTTTTTTTGTCTTAAACCGATGAAAAGGATGTCGAGATACTGCCTTGTGTCTACAAGGTGCCGATCTAAAACAAGAAGAAAGAAAATCAATCGGAAACTTCGCAACGTCATTTTTCTTTGGTTGCGTCTCCCAAACATCGTTTGTACACCCAAAGGTTTGAGAGAGAGAGAGAGAGAGAGAGAGAGAGAGAGAGAGAGAATGTGTGTGTGTGTGTGTGTGTGTGTGTGTGTGTGTGTGAGAGAGAGAGAGAGAGAGAGTAGTGATTATTCCAGCTTTGTTTAACATCATACGCGGATTGTGAAGTGTCGAGATGCTGAGCTGTAGGTCCATCAGAACAAACTGTGGAATGTAAGCGTCTGACAAACCGCAGAATGCCGGAAGTCGGTCAAATGGTGCAACCTGTGGAATGCTATGCATATGAACCGCAGGATTGCGGAATGCTAGAAAGGGATTCAGTGAAGTAAAATGCTGAAACAGTAAGCCCGGGATTCGAATCGTAGAATGGTGAATGTGGGATTGAGCAGGAGAAAACTGCGGAATGGTAAAATATGGGATTTGGTAGGAAAAGATGTGGAATACTTTGTGCGAGATTTAATAGGACAAACTGCGGAATGTTTTGTTTGGGATTTAATAGGACAAACTGCGGAATGCTTAGTATGAGATTCAGTAAGACAAACTGCGGAATGGTCAGTGTGAGATTCGGGAAGACGGACTGCGAAATGATTAGAACCGGATTCAACAGAACAAACTGTGGAATGCAAAGTGCAGGATTCACTGGGACAAAAATTAGACTGGTAAGCGTGGGAGTAGCTGGACATTCCGTGGAATGCTTAGTACGGGATTCACAAGGACAAACTGCTGAGCGTGGGATTCTGCTTATAAGAACAAACAAACAAACAAGCCTGCGGTAAGCTGAGTACAGGATTCTGTAAAAGTAGCCGTGGAATTTTAAGTATGTAATTCAGTAGGACATTCTATGGAATGCTAAGCTTGGGACCCCGTGGAATGAATGCGGAATGTCAAGCGAGATCTTCGGTGAGACGAACTGCGGAGTGCAATGTGTGGGATACAGTGGAACAAAACTGTGGAGTGCAATGTGTGGGATACAGTGGAACAAACTGTGGAGTGCAATGTGTGGGATACAGTGGAACAAACTGTGGAGTGCAATGCATGGGACACAGTGGAACAAACTGCGGAATGCAATGCATGGGACACAGTGGAACAAACTGCGGAATGCAATGCATGGGACACAGTGGAACAAACTGCGGAGTGCAGTGCATGTGCAATGCATGGGACACAGTGGAACAAACTGCAGAGTGCAATGCGTGTGCAATGCATGGGACACAGTGGAAGAAACTGCGGGGTGCAATGCAATGCATGGGATACAGTGGAACAAACTGCGGAGTGCAATGCAATGCATGGGACACAGTGGAACAAACTGCGGAGTGCAATGCAATGCATGGGACACAGTGGAACAAACTGCGGAGTGCAGTGCATGTGCAATGCATGGGACACAGTGGAACAAACTGCAGAGTGCAATGCGTGTGCAATGCATGGGACACAGTGGAAGAAACTGCGGGGTGCAATGCAATGCATGGGATACAGTGGAAACAAACTGCGGAGTGCAATGCAATGCATGGGACACAGTGGAACAAACTGCAGAGTGCAATGCGTGTGTGCAATGCATGGGATACAGTGGAACAAACTGCGGAGTGCAATGCAATGCATGGGACACAGTGGAACAAACTGCGGAGTGCAATGCAATGCATGGGACACAGTGGAACAAACTGCGGAGTGCAATGCATGGGACACAGTGGAACAAACTGCGGAGTGCAATGCATGGGATACAGTGGAACAAAACTGCGGAGTGCAATGCAATGCATGGGACACAGTGGAACAAACTGCGGAGTGCAATGCATGGGATACAGTGGAACAAACTGCGGAGGGCAATGCAATGCAATGCATGGGACACAGTGGAACAAACTGCGGAGTGCAATGCATGGGACACAGTGGAACAAACTGCGGAGTGCAATGCAATGCATGGGACACAGTGGAACAAAAACTGCAGAGTGCAATGAGTGTGCAATGCATGGGACACAGTGGAAGAAAACTGCGGGGTGCAATGCAATGCATGGGATACAGTGGAACAAACTGCGGAGTGCAGTGCAATGCATGGGACACAGTGGAACAAACTGCGGAGTGCAAATGCATGGGACACAGTGGAACAAACTATGGAGTGCAATGCAATGCATGGGACACAGTGGAACAAACTGCGGAGTGCAATGCATGGGACACAGTGGAACAAACTGCTGCGGAGTGCAATGCAATGCATGGGACACAGTGGAACAAACTGCGGAGTGCAATGCATGGGACACAGTGGAACAAACTGCGGAGTGCAGTGCAATGCATGGGACACAGTGGAACAAACTGCGGAGTGCAGTGCAATGCATGGGACACAGTGGAACAAACTGCGGAGTGCAATGCATGGGACACAGTGGAACAAACTGCGGAGTGCAATGCATGGGACACAGTGGAACAAAACTGCGGAGTGCAAGGCAATGCATGGGACACAGTGGAACAAACTGAGGAGTGCAATGCATGGGACACAGTGGAACAAACTGCGGAGTGCAATGCATGGGATACAGTGGAACAAACTGCGGAGTGCAATGCATGGGACACAGTGGAACAAACTGCGGAGTGCAATGCATGGGGGACACAGTGGAACAAAACTGAGGAGTGCAATGCAATGCATGGGACACAATGGAACAAACTGCGGAATGCAATGCATGGGGACACAGTGGAACAAACTGCGGAGTGCAATGCAATGCATGGGGACACAGTGGAACAAACTGCGGAGTGCAATGCATGGGACACAGTGGAACAAACTGCGGAGTGCAGTGCAATGCATGGGACACAGTGGAACAAACTGCGGAGTGCAATGCATGGGACACAGTGGAACAAACTGAGGAGTGCAATGCAATGCATGGGACATAGTGGACAAACTGCGGAGTGCAATGCATGGGGGACACAGTGGAACAAACTGCGGAGTGCAATGCAATGCATGGGACACAGTGGAACAAACTGCGGAATGCAATGCATGGGACACAGTGGAACAAACTGCGGAGAGCACTGCAATGCATGGGACACAGTGGAACAAACTGCGGAATGCAATGCATGGGACACAGTGGAACAAACTGCGAGTGCAATGCATGGGACACAGTGGAAACAAACTGCGGAGTGCAATGCATGGGACACAGGGAACAAACTGCGGAATACAATGCATGGGATACAGTGGAACAAACTGCGGAGTGCAATGCATGGGACACAGTGGAACAAACTGCGGAGTGCAATGCATGGGACACAGTGGAACAAAACTGCGGAGTGCAATGCAATGCATGGGACACAGTGGAACAAACTGCAGAGAGTGCAATGCATGGGACACAGTGGAACAAACTGCGGAGTGCAATGCATGGGACACAGTGGAACAAACTGCGGAATACAATGCATGGGATACAGTGGAACAAACTGCGGAGTGCAATGCATGGGACACAGTGGAACAAACTGCGGAGTGCAATGCAATGCATGGGACAGTGTGGAACAAACTGCGGAGTGCAATGCATGGGGACACAGTGGAACAAACTGCGGAGTGCAATGCAATGCATGGGACACAGTGGAACAAACTGCGGAGTGCAATGCATGGGACACAGTGGAACAAACTGCGGAGTGCAATGCAATGCATGGGACACAGTGGAACAAACTGCAGAGTGCAATGCGTGTGCAATGCATGCATGGGACACAGTGGAACAAACTGCGGAGTGCATGCATGGGACACAGTGGAACAAACTGCGGAGTGCAATGCAATGCATGGGACACAGTGGAACAAACTGCGGAGTGCAATGCAATGCATGGGACACAGTGGAACAAACTGCGGAGTGCAATGCATGGGACACAGTGGAACAAACTGCGGAGTGCAATGCATGCATGGGATACAGTGGAACAAACTGCGGAGTGCAATGCAATGCATGGGACACAGTGGAACAAACTGCGGAGTGCAATGCAATGCAATGCATGGGACACAGTGGAACAAACTGTGGAGTGCAATGCAATGCATAGGACACAGTGGAACAAACTGCGGAGTGCAATGCATGGGATACAGTGGAACAAACTGCGGAGTGCAATGCAATTCATGGGACACAGTGGAACAAACTGCGGAGTGCAATGCAATGCATGGGACACAGTGGAACAAACTGCGGAGTGCAATGCATGGGACACAGTGGAACAAACTGAGGAGTGCAATGCAATGCATGGGACACAGTGGAACAAACTGCGGAGTGCAATGCATGGGACACAGTGGAACAAACTGCGGAGTGCAATGCATGGGACACAGTGGAACAAACTGAGGAGTGCAATGCAATGCATGGGACACAGTGGAACAAACTGCGGAATGCAATGCATGGGACACAGTGGAACAAACTGCGGAGTGCAAACAGTGCATGGGGACACAGTGGAACAAACTGCGGAGTGCAATGCATGGGACACAGTGGAACAAACTGAGGAGTGCAATGCAATGCATGGGACACAGTGGACAAACTGCGGAGTGCAATGCATGGGGGACACAGTGGAACAAACTGTGGAGTGCAATGCAATGCATGGGACACAGTGGAACAAACTGCGGAGTGCAGTGCAATGCATGGGACACAGTGGAACAAACGGAGTGCAAGTGCAATGCATGGGACACAGTGGAACAAAAACTGCGGAGTGCAATGCAATGCATGGGACACAGTGAAACAAACTGCGGAGTGCAGTGCATGGGACACAGTGGAACAAACTGCGGAGTGCAATGCATGGGACACAGTGGAACAAACTGAGGAGTGCAATGCAATGCATGGGACACAGTGGACAAAACTGCGGAGTGCAATGCATGGGACACAGTGGAACAAACTGTGGAGTGCAATGCAATGCATGGGAACACAGTGGAACAAACTGCGGAGTGCAGTGCAATGCATGGGACACAGTGGAACAAACTGCGGAGTGCAATGCATGGGACACAGTGAAACAAACTGCTGAGTGCAGTGCAATGCATGGGATACAGTGGAATAAACTGCGGAGTGCAATGCATGGGACACAGTGAAAAAAAACTGCGGAGTGCAGTGCAATGCATGGGATACAGTGGAACAAACTGCGGAGTGCAATGCATGGGACACAGTGAAACAAACTTCGGAGTGCAGTGCAATGCATGGGATACAGTGGAATAAACTGCGGAGTGCAATGCATGGGATACAGTGGAATAAAAACTGCGGAGTGCAATGCATGGGATACAGTGGAATAAACTGCGGAGTGCAATGCAATGCATGGGACACAGTGGAACAAACTGCGGAGTGCAATGCATGGGACACAGTGGAACAAACTGCGGAGTGCAGTGCAATGCATGGGACACAGTGGAACAAACTGCGGAGTGCAATGCATGGGACACAGTGGAACAAACTGTGGAGTGCAATGCAATGCATGGGACACAGTGGAACAAACTGCGGAGTGCAATGCATGGGACACAGTGGAACAAACTGTGGAGTGCAATGCAATGCATGGGACACAGTGGAACAAACTGCGGAGTGCAATGCATGGGACACAGTGGAACAAA
>JADBJO010005350.1:30000-32500 GCA_016801955.1 Conus betulinus | reverse complement strand
TGTTGTTTGGTGGTTTGGCGCACTTGTTCTGCTGCTTGGTGGTTTGGTGCACTTGTTCTGCTGCTTGGTGGTTTGGTGCATTTGTTCTGCTGTTTGGTGCACTATTTCTGCCGCTTGGTGGTTTGGTGCACTTGTTCTGCTGCTTGGTGGTTCGGTGCACTTGTTCTGCTGTTTGGTGGTTTGATGCACTTGTTCTGCTCCTTGGCGGCTTGGTGCACTTGTTCTGCTGCTTGGTGGTTTGGTGCACACTTGTTCTGCTGCTTGGTGGTTTGGCGCACTTGTTCTGCTGCTTGGTGGTTGGTGCACTTGTTCTGCTGCTTGGCGGTTTGGCGCACTTGTTCTGCTGCTTGGTGGTTTGGTGCACTTGTTCTGCTGCTTGGCGGCTTGGTGCACTTGTTCTGCTGCTTGGTGGTTTGGTGCACTTGTTCTGCTGCTTGGTGGTTTGGTGCACTTATTCTGCTGCTGCTGGTGGTTTGGTGCACTTGTTCTGCTGCTTGGTGGTTTGGTGCACTTGTTCTGCTGCTTGGTGCTTTGGTGCACTTGTTCTATGGTGATACGATCAGTTTGGTATTTAGTATCCTGCAACACCACCCCAGTGCAGTGCGGGTCCATGTCTCGCACGCGTACAAGAAGATGAAATACACTAGTGCACAGGCAGGAGACTGTTTTTGTGTTTCATGGAGATGCTATCGTCCGTCCATACGAGTCTCGGTCTGGCACTTGCTGGTTTGTCTTTGTTCCTGTTTAGAGGATTTTTGGTTTGGTGCTGATGGTGGATCTCAAAGACCTGGGTCGGGCATTGGCCATTTTTGTCCTGAAGGATGCAAACCTGCTTTGCTTTTCTTCGGTGGAGTCGTGTAAAAAGCTTTCTTTGTATTGTTTTTGTCTTTGTTTTTTTTGACATCCTTATATTGAAGCTCACATCAGCTTTCCATAGCATTCTTCATTTCTTCACGGATTATATTTGTTTATTGCTCTGTATTTCTCCTCCTCAGTTTTCTAGAGCGGGTTTAAGCTCCTCCTAAAGTCACAGATCTGTACGCTGCGGTCTATGTCTTTAATTTCCATTGGCGTACTTTTCAGAAGTCGGTTGCTGTTCTAGTCATCACTTTAGTCGAAATCGTTGCGAGCGCTTCGAGGTCTTCTTCCAGCAGTAGTTGTGGAGCAAACTTTTCATCCCATATCCACGTGGCATTGTTCAGCGATGATATTATAATTTTAACTTTGTCTAGATTGAATGTCAGACGGCTGTTTTTGTTGTTGTTGTTGTTTTCTTTGGTTTGTTTTTATTTAATTTATCTTTTCTTGAAACGTACTCTACAGTTCATCATGGCAAGTTCGTAGTCACTACTAACGTTAGTTCCAGTGAATGTCCGTGTTTAAGCCCGTTAATGCCAGTTCACCCGTGACGGTCCTTCACAAAAAAACAGTCTATCTGGCAGTGGCACTGTTTGGGGAGTGCCATACCCCATCGTTGGGATGTTTTAGGGCACGAGAGTTTAGCAAGGACCGAGTAATTACCACAGGTAAATTTTCGGCGGACGTCTGTCAAGCGACTAACTTCTGAAAAGTTACTACTACTACTACTATCTTCTGAAAACACTACTATAATTTTCATAAGATAGTAGTAATACTACTGACTTATGAAAATCATAGTAGTGTTTTCAGTAGTACAAGTAACGTTTCAGAAGTTAGTAGCTTGGCGTTGCGGCTATCTAGTGAAAAGATTCCTGTGTGAAATTATGTCCTCTTTCTTAGTATTATTACTGTCCAGGGTCACTGATTGATGGTCATTTTGGCCTATTTTCACCGCTTGACTGCTCATCAGTATAGTACGGGTTCATGTGAATAATTTATGACGTTGCTGATCAATGGTCAGTGTCATTGACTAGTGGTCATTTTTGCCCCCATTTCCACTGCTTGACAGCGAGTTAGTATAGAACGAGTTCATGTTAACAATTCATGTTGTGGTTGACCAGTGGTCAGTGTCACTGACCAGTGGTCACTTAGGCACAGTTTTACTGTTTGACAGCTAATTAGTGTAGGACGAGTTTATGTGAACAATTTATGACGTTTCTGACCAGTGGTCAATATCATTAACCAGTGGTCATTTTGAGTGTTTGACAGCTAGTTAGTTTAGAACGAGTTCATGTGAACAATTTATGACGTTTCTGACCACTGGTCAGTGTCATTGACCAGTGGTCATTTTGACCCAATTTCGACGTCATGAAATCGTTCATGTGCCCTCGTTCTTCACTAATTGGCAGTCAAAAAGTGAAATAAGGCAAAAATGACCACTGGTCAGTGACACTGACCAATGGTCAGCAACGTCATAAATAGTTCACCTGAATTCGTTCTACACTAACTAGCTGTCAAACGGTGAATTTTGGCCAAAATGACCACAGGTCAATGATATTGACCACTGGTCAGAAACGTCATAAATTGTTCACATAAACTCGTTCTGCACTAATAGGCCAAATGACCATCGATCAGTGACCCT
>JADBJO010005350.1:0-25000 GCA_016801955.1 Conus betulinus | reverse complement strand
CATTAATTTTGTATTTGAAGGACATATTTTTTTCCCCATCATTTTGGTCTGAGGGCGTGGTGGCAAAACGTTCGATAGCTTGACAATATGTGTTTCAAAGACAGCTTGATTAACACCTTTTTTTTTTATACGGGGCAGAATGGAGAATTGTTGTTCAGCGTTCCAATGACAGTGTTCGAAAGACAAGAATTTGATTCAATTTGTCAACACTCTTTTTTGTTTTCTAGGCAGCGTAGCCAGAAAGGATGAAAGTTTACATAGCGTAACAGTGCTATGTCGAAATAGTAGATTGATCACATAATTTGCACATCATTATCGTTTCAGGAGGATGGAGGGATACGACTGTCGTGCCGCTGTGTCCAACACGTTGCGGCGATTGATGCCAGACATCTCGGTCATCGAGCGGACGACAGTTCTGGAATCAGACGACATCAGACCATGTGGATGTGGACAGCTTTAAGCGAAATGGAAAAAAATTGAAAAGCGCCAGACTGGTTCTTAATCAGTGCAACCACCATTCAGCTACTGTGAACCGAGACCTGGACACATATAACTCAGTGTTCTGTCGCTTGATTCTTTGAATGAGGGTTTTGGTAGTCATCAGGCGAAAGTGAAAGTGAAATCGGGATTCGGTTGAAAGAAAGTACATGGTTTAAAGAGTATTGTGTGTTCTACGCGAAACTTCGGATTAAAAGGTAATGGTGTTTTGTTTTGATTTTACCAGCCCCTCGGTGGAGCTAGCAAAACTATTTCTAATGGGCATCATTACATAATCAAACGTAGGGGCTCCGTTGTGATCTTGAGTTTTAAAAAATTTGGGCGCGTGGAATGAATGCTGAAGTCATGTGAATATATAGAACCGGCCTGATATGTTATGTAGCTAACTGCAATATTTCAACACCCCCCAGTCGCGCTCCTGAAGTAAATTCAACCTTCAATCCCGTTGAAACATTTGAAGGTAATAAGTCTTATAGCCAACGTTTTTTTTTTTTTTTTTTTTTTTTTTAGGCCGTTCCGACGCATTTGTTATGCTACATTAATAACTGAATTACAGTCTGTGATTTTTACTTTTATGGTCCGGAATGACTGAGAATAATTGTTCAAGGAAGACAATACCTCTTCTGGGCTGGTGCCATCATCACTAATTCGTGGTGCATGTCAGATTTCAGACCACAGGGAACATCAGTGTTTGACAGGTACTCGGGCCGATTGAATGGAGTTGCAGTGAGCTTGAAAACAAGCCATTGACATCGTCGTAGAGTCCTGAAGAGATGTGGTTTGTGAGCGTCACTGCGTTATTAAAAAAAAAAAAGATGTTTTCCCCGCCTATATTTTGTGGCATTTTCAGAGGGGTGTAGACTGTGATGATTATAACCTTCCAGTATTTTTTCTGATGTAATGCCTCAAACATCTCTTATACGTACGTGACTACCTTCACTAGGGATCACTATGGACTTTGTAGACTGACAATACTTGAACACACACTTGCCCTGTGATAAGAGAAAGCACAGAATACAGCGTTAGTTTGCATATCACGAGTTCTGTCTTTCTCACCCGATAACTATCTTAGTCAAATATTAGCGTTCGGTTCCAGTTAACATGAAATCAATGATTAGAGTCTCGGTGCCAGCAGGCGGTGCGGAGCGTAACTGTTCTGAAAATCAGTTTCCGCTGTCCACACAGACACAGACTTCTGGCTAGATGACTTTGCGAGGAGGTTACACAGAGCTACAATGTGTAAAGTCTGGAGCTCTCTCCTCCGATCGTCTTTGGTTCAGGTGACACGTTTTAGTTCAGTTCTGCGAACAAAGGCAGCCTCCGACCCATCCTTCAGCACCGAAGGTTCAGGTCTTTCTTCTCCATTAGTCAGCAGCAATTAGTAGTGCCGGGATAACAGTAGGTAGGTACAGTCGATACGCTCTCGCCCCACTTGTCCTCCGTTTAAGACCGGCAGCTCCCGGAATAGTTCAGTACACAGTAAATCGAAGGCAAATCGGCTCTGGCAAACTTTCCTCTAGAGCTAGATAATGTGCCGGAGCTCTTTCTCTCCTGTACTTTATTCCATTTGATTTTATAGCTGGTTGTCCGGAGGTTTCACGCGAAGAAATTTGCCGTGTAATATTTGTTGTGGGGTGAAAAAACAGGTATGCGAGAATGATAGGCCAACGGAAACGATGACGGAGAGACGATGATCACGAAGGTCAAGTGTTTTGTCTGGAGAGTAACTTTTGTCTGGTCAGTGACAACGACTTTGTTTTTGTTACATTTGTGTTCGCATATTTTTCAGATGCCGGGACACTTTTAAGTTCACGACAGATTTTTTTTCTTCCAGTTCCACGACAGATTTTTTTTTTTTTGTTTTCCACGACAGATTTTGTTGTTTTTTTCCAGTTTTTTTCCAGATAACAGTTCCACGACAGATTTTTCCCCCAGTTCCACGACTGTTGTGAATTTTTCCAGTTCACAGATAAGATTTCCCAGACCACAACAGCTTTCGTTGTTTTTTCCCAGTTTTCCCAGTAGATTTCTAAGTTGACCAGAGCATGTGGTTGCATATGGTCACCATCGGTTGTTGTACCTGTGCGGACTCACGTGTCACAGAGTAATAAGCCTGGACAACATATCAAAGAAGTGTGGCAACCGAGACGTTGAACCGTAATGTAAACAAATTGAATTTAAACGATTTCACCGAAATCAAGCCCTGAGATATGGATGTTTAATCAGGACGCGTTGGGAGTCTTTTTTCTAGTTCATTTGTTGTGAAACTTGAAATCAACGGAAGACGTTTTCCAATGTGTCAGGCATCAGTGATTTTTTTTTCGAGCGTTTATAAGAATTTCTTGGATTATTAGATAGGCGTTGGTTGTTGTCATTAGGCCCGAATAAGGGGTATGTCACGTGACTATCAAGTTTTGAAATCCTGTTCAGAAGACAGGGAGAAGAAGATCGAAGAGTGACAGCGACAGAAAAGATGATGAAAGTGGTTTAAAAGGGAAAGCGCACGCGTGCTGCATGCAACCAGCATCTAGCTAGACTGTGACCCAGCCAACAACGGACCACACTGTGCAAGAAGAACACATTCGCAAAAGCCTGTGAGTGCTGTGGTTGAGAGATGTAGACGAGGGTGATGGACTCGTGACGGCAAGGTGCACGGACCGGTAGGGAAGGGGGGTCTGGGGAAGGGCGCAAGTGCGACGGTTGGCTGTGGGAAAAGGAAAGAGACGGGTGGTGGTGGTGGTGGTGGGTGGTGATGGGCAGCCTGGTGAACGATGGAGAGCAGCGAGTGGTCGGAGGACGGAAAGCATGGCAGGGGCATGCCACTGGCGGCGTTCACGGAACAGTCGCCCCCCCGGTGAGTCAAGTCTGGTCGCCCGTCGCCCTCTCGCTGCTCTCTTTCTTTATCTAAGTTCTGTCAGTCAGTCAGTCTATCTCTCTCTCCTCTCTCTCTCTCTCTCTCTCTCTCTCGCTCTCTCTCCATGTGTCTCTTTCTCTCTCTCTCTCTATCCTCTCTCTCTCTCTCTCTCTCTCTCTCTCTCTCTGTCTATATGTATACATAAAAAAAATATATCTTCTCTATCTCTCTCTCAATCTCTCTAGTCTGTCTGTCTGTCTGCCTCTCTCTGTCTGTCTCTCTCTCTCTCTCTCTCTCTCTCTCTCTCTGCGTGCGTGCGTGTGTTTGCCTGTCTGTTCTGTCTTCCCCATTCATCCGCCCTCTCTCTCCCTCTCTGTGACTCACAATGAAGGGGGTGTGTGTGTGGGTTGTGTGTGTGTGGTGAGAGAGAGAGAGAGAGAGAGAGAGAGAGGGAGGAGAGTGGGTAAGACGACGACGACGACGAAAAAAAAAGGGGAAAATATTGTTATTACGTGCAACTTAAAGAGAGGGACAGAACAGAAGATTGAACAGAACAGGATTTCACATTAACATCTGAGGCATATGAACAACAGCATTTTGAATTAAAGCATTACTGAACATTGAGGATCTTATATCTTCAAGGATGTGTGTGTGTGTGTGTGTGTGGAGTTGGTGTGTGTGTGAATGTGCGTGCGTGCGTGCGTGCGTGCGTGCGTGCGTGCTGTGTGTGTGTGTGTGTGTGTGTTGGGGTGGGGGGGGAGACGACGAGATAGGTGTGATTCTGGGGACTGCTCACCCGCCCCAAAGTAGAAACTGAGATTGTGCATGCTTATACTTGTATAATTGTCACATTTCACCTGATCCTGTCGCCTGCGCTCTTTTGTATTTCCCTGTGTTAAAAATGAGAAGATAATCTGCCTTTTCGGGCTCGTCGAGATGACTCTATTCCACTCTTCAGATCTGTAATGATTTTATTTCTGGCCTGGATGACATTCGATTCTTCCTGGCAAAGCTGTATACACATCATTTCGTAAGTGTCTAAACATACTACCAGCGGAACTGCGAGGCTCGGTTCAACCCTCATGGCGGAAAACTGTGTTGACAGTTTCTAAATGAAAAAAAACCCAATTGACGAACCCCAATAATTATTGTCCCATTAGACTGTAAGCAGCAGCCTTGGAAGGAAAAAGGTTAAGCTGGAAAAACCGGTGAGCATTTAGCCCCGTTGAAGTGCGGATTCATAAGTGTTTCCCATTTTACAGTGCCGCCCATTTAGTCCGTATAGACCACACAATAGTACATTGCTTTTGTCAGCAACAAACAGCATGGTTTTGCTTTTTTCGGGGCGGGTGTGGGAGGTGAATATTCATTATATGAGTGTTAGTAGATGACAAACAGTGAACCATTTTTTTTTTTTTTTGGACCCACTATGACCTGTCAACACCAAAAGTGCAGCGAAGTATCTGTACGCTTACGGTGATGGCCTCGGCTGCGAATAGACTGTACGGTCATCAACGAAAAGAAACGAACTTAGAACCCCGTTCTTTGAAGTGAAAGCTTATCACACCCCACGTGTAAATCTAGCATTCACGTAGATTTATGATGTGGTGTTCTGATATCGACAGTTGAACTCGTCGTGGAACGGCTCCTCGCTGTCTGACATCAACGAGCAAGAGTTTGATGATCCGCAAGGCAGCGTACCCGCCAGCTTTTGCTCCCTTTTTCAGAGTAAGCCAAGTAAATGCCCTAGTAAAGAACCAAAGTAAGCCACGGTTTCTAAGTCTTTATCTTCGTTTCGTTGATGACCGTACAGTCCTTCGCAGCCGAGGCAACACCGTAAGCGTACAGGCTCCGCTGCACTTTTGCGTCGACTATCATAGGTGGGTCAACAAAATAAACGGTTTTACTTTTTCATCTACTAACACTCAGTTAATGAATATTCATAGAAGATCCGACCCCAAAAAATGCGAACCTCGGAAACCTTCCCTTGGAGAAAAACAAATCCACAATTCCAACATTCAAAGTGAAAGAAATATCGTTTTCTGGAAGTTCATTTCCGATGAAAACGAACGCTGTAAACGTCACATCTAGTGCTTAAACATCGAGGTCAACGTATTTGAACTCTTTGAGTCATTGCGTTGAGGCAGCCCAGGCGCCAAACGTAACCACCTTTCTAGTGGGACCGGTATCACCCACCTCCTGCCCCCCTAGAACCCACAATACGTTTCCTCCCTTTCCTACCCCATTTTGTGTTCATCATGCTCCGACCCTTGGGGTGGATTTTTTCTTAATGTCCTGTGGGTGTCCCCACTCTAGAAACATCCTGTTCCGCCCCCAACCATTGGACCACACATCATCCATGGTGTCCCCGTGACTTTGCATGAGCAGCGTGTGGCAAACTGGGGGACCATACATTCATCCATGTTGCCACTAACAGACCAACACCTTGCTGTGACTACCAAAACACGCAGGAAATAACACACGCACGTCGGTCTGTCGTTGAAACTCTATTCTCCCGGAACCCCAAGGAAACCTGCTTGTGGCCTATTTTGTGTTACCCAAAAATTTTTAGAGGAATTTGTAGATCATCCATGTCCAGCTGTGTTCAGCCCCGAGTGGCTTTTTTTTCCCAGGTGCAAAACGCGGGATGTTGATTTTGGATTTTGTTCAATCTTTCAAACATTACTAGACACCCGGTCCCCGACCGTACAGTTTCCTTAAACATAAACTCGAGGGTTGACCCCTTTTCCGTACGGACCTCCACCCAGCCCCATGATTTCTAAGACTTTTTTAGCCGAGCATTGTGAAAAATGGTCACCCTTTCAACGAATACTTACTGATTGCTTCAAGTGCATGGAAGGACTCTGCTGCGATAGCCGAAACTCCTCGCACCTCGGTAATCCCGAAGGGTGTGTCGACGCATGGTCAGGCCGCATGGGCAGAGCGTTTGTGTCTGGTGGAGCCAGCGTAGTGATTTCGATCCAGTAGTAAGGCTGGGATCTTTTTCGGCTCGAAAAATCTGTCCGTCCACCCAGCGGTAACTGGGAGACACTTAATTCAGTTCCGGTTTAAAGGCACCAGTGCAAGCTGAAACGAATGATCACGTTTGCCCCAGACACAGCCGAACCTCTGAAAGTTCAACACCACACACACACACACACCACACACAACCACACCGACCTCACTCATGCCAGCAGTCAGGGCAGGTATATGGGGCTTTAACCAATTACTCTTTTATTACTTTTGTTTTTTTAAGTTCTTGGTCAATTTTTGTCAGAAACAACTTCTGACGACGGTCTATCGGTGACGGACTTGAAATATCTTCTCGTTCAGTCTGACCATGTCTTATGGTCGGGGGGTGGGAGGAAGGGTGGGACTGGGGAGGGGTATTAAACAACGTTACTCATTTCATCACAAACTCGTACCTCTGAACACATTTTTCTTTAAGTTTCCAACCACACGTCTGAAATCTCACCTAGCGGATTTATTCAGCGGCGCCAGCCTGTTGCAGGACCATCGCAAGGTGTGGGTTATATTCCAGTCAGGCTTTAGATTAAGGCCTAGAAGGCCCGTGCCCAGGATAGAGCGAACCGATGATCATCTTGCCTCCTAACGTTCAGGAATAAGTACTTTTCCAGGACACAGAATCGATCACTTGCTGAAGGCACCGCGACATAGAACAGGACGAGACCAAAGCTTCATAGTTACCTTTCAAGTCAGGTGGGCAAGAGGAATTGAACATACATTTGAAGCTTTGGTTTTTGAGATCGCCTCAACCCTCCCCAAACCCATTTATACCATTTGCCATACACTTGTAGTCCTTTGAAAAGTAAGGAGGGAGGCTAGTGATGTATACTATGTGAAGAGCATTCTCTGTCCTGAAGCATGTTCTATTAGACTGTTGCGATTCATTTGCACATGACGTCAGACGTAAGCACTTCATCCATACACTCCCATAATGACCGCTGTTTCAGACATGTTCAGCAGGAAGCATTTTAGAATCTCTACAATAGTGGTGTTTTCAGTTTGATCCAAGGGTTCTGTGCAAACAACCAAATCCGGGCCTTAATCAGTTGTTAGCATGTTCACAAAAAAAAGTCCCGCAAATGAAGGGCTATAAACGACTGAGGTTCCGTGTGTGAAAAATCAGAGTGTAAACGAGATCGCGAACTGTAAAGCTCTTAGAGGTTGGCCTCAAACCGAGGATAGGCGCTGTATAAGTACTCTTAATAATGATGATAACAATCATATAATGATCAATATAATAATAATAATAATAATGGATCAAAAGCGAAGCCACAACACTGGCTGTTTTTAACCCTGTGACGTTGATTGATCTGTCTTCCAGGGACTCGAGTTAAAACTAGCGAGACCTTTAGTTGCAGATCAGCAAACCTGAATGTCCTGGTTGAAATTTAAATGTCCCATGGCAGTAACCATTTGGAGTTTCACCGTGTCTAAAGCAACGACATTGTGACAATATGAATGCAACCCTATCTTTCCACCACCTTCACCCTTCATAAACTGAATCAGGGGCGTGCTTGCTGCTGGCTGGGCTGTCACTGGTGGTGAGTGAAAAGGGGGAGTGGTGGGGGGGTGGGGGGGGGGGGGGGGGGATAGGAAAAAAGCGGACAGGAGAGTGGGGGTAGGGGGATTAATGGGAGTCGGGGGAGTGTGGAGTTAGGTGTATGCCCGAGCGCTCGAATTTCCCACTCTGAGCGGTTGCTAAGGAAGCTCAGAAAGATACGGACCGGAGAATCAGATCGAGAAACAACGCCGGTACAAGAGACCCCCGCGATCGGAACAAAAGCCCGCCATCGATTGATTTGCATGGTAAAACGGACTGGAGTGGCAAACAGGAACCAGATCACCTCCCCTGCCCAGAAGTTTGATAGCACATACGTAATAACTTTTCACACCCCACCGCCAGTGTGTTTGGCATTCTAATCACAGTTACAGTAGGGAAGGGGCGGGAGGTGTGTGTGTGGGAGAGAGGGGGCGAGGTGTGTGTGTGTGTGGGGGGGGGGGGGGGGGGGGGGGGAGGGGGGGGGGGGGGGATCGGGTCTGGCCCAAGCAGCGTCAAGTTGAAAACTTCCTTTTTCCGCGCGCGCGCGCGCGTGTGTGTATATGCTTGATTGCTCGTCCGTGCGTGTGTGCGTACATGTGTGTATATTGGCTGTTTTTATCATCACCGCTGTCGCCTCTTCTTCCTGTCAGCATCATTTTCTCTATCACCAGGAAGGAAATAAAGTAAAAAGCAAAATACGAAGTGAACAATGCCATGGTTTAGTGGTCAGCATCACGGACTTGCGGTCATGGAAGTCAGGGGTTCGCATCCCACCAGTCATTAAGTTGTGTGTGTGTGTGTGTGTGTGTGTGTGTGTGTGTGTGTGCGTGCGCGCGCGTGTGTGTGTGTGTGTGTGTGTGTGTGTGTGTGTTTTTTGCCCCCGCCATCTCCTATCCAGGTTTGAGTGTTCTTGGTTGAAACGATTTTAGGCAACCACGTATCTTAGTTTTTTTTTTTCACCGAAGGATTCTATTTCTGTGAAAAAATCGCTCAAATTTCTTCACCAACACTACATGTGTCTGCATCTTTCTTGCCTGTTCAACGCCAGAATATTATGCATAAGGGTAGTGTACAGTGCGGTCGTGTCAATTCCTATCCGAACGAAACTCCGTATCATCCTCCTCATCAACTTCATCCTCATTAATCGTCATAAAAAGAAGGCTTGAAGTCTCTGGCCTTCCATGCCCTGCTGTCTTGGAGACCATGGTCTCAGCTTCTTCTCCACGTTCGTACCCGTGCTGACCACGTGTGAAAGCCGTCGGTATTGGCAAATCATGCGACTGTCGTTGATGTGGGTAGCGCCCTCCGGAGGGTGGGGGGGGGGGGGGGGGGGTGTGGGGGGTGTGGGGGAGCCTGAATCAAGCTGGTTCTGCATCTGAACTGCTACTGTCGTCAGCAGGTAGCTTAATCAGAATCCTCCGTGTGCTGGGTCAGAGAATGCACCAGAGATCCCCTCTGCAGCGATTCGGCAGCGGGGCAGTGTTTCCTCTTGTGGGTGTCCTCATGGCGACTAACCATCGATTGCTTCCTGTGGACTTCCGTCCTGGGGTGCGTCGGACCCCAGACACGGGCTTGCCTGTGTGTAAAAGAGCTGGAAATTAGCGGCATGGGAAGAACCGCGCCTCTGAGGTTACGGAGCAGGGACGGGGGTAAGGGGGTAGAATAGGGAGCGTTGAAGATGTGATAACAGAAGGAAACAAAAGGTAATAGTAACATTATTGTGAAATGACTGTAAAAGCAAATTACATGATTCGATATCACAACGACTACAACAGCCATTACCTTTAATACCGATTTCCACGCTGTTTGTGTAAATGTCTCCCGCCTCTGGAAATCCAGTGCTGGTAATTCCTTCTTATTGTGTCGCTCTCTGTAGCCCTGCACACACACACACACACACACACACACACACACACACACACACACACACACACACACACACACACTCTCTCTCTCTCTCTCTCTCTCTCTCTCTCCCTCCTCTCCCCCACCCCCCTCTCTCTCCACCTCCACCCCCCTCTCTGTCTCTCTCTGTTCGAGAAAATCTTCCGCATTTTTCACGGGTAGAATTTGCAACATACCAGCTTTCTCTTCACAATATTGTTAGGAAGTGAGATTACATACTATGCGTAGTGTACACTATCTGTCTATTCAGCAGGTCTGTTTGCTGATTTGTGTTTGATCTGTATCTATCAATATATCAGTCTGTATATATCTGTCTGTGTGTTTATCTGTCTGTCTATCTGTTTATCTATGTTCGTAATTGGCAGACTCTCTCTCTCTCTCTCTCTCTCTCTCTCTCCTCTCTCTCTCTCTGTCTCTCTCTCTCTCTGTGTCTGTGTCTGTGTGTGATGTGTGTGTGTGTGTGTGTGTGTGTGTGTGTGTGTGTGTGTGTGTGTGTGTGTGTGTGTGATAGAGTGAGAGAGAATGAGATATGTCGAACTAATTCAGTAATGTGGAAAAAGAAATACAGGCTAACAAATCCTGTCATTACATTAATGACCTGGCCTGGCAAACGTTCAAAAAGAAAAGAGTAAAACGGGTTGGTGGGTGGGAGTTGTTGTGGGAGGAGAGAAAGACTAAGGGAATGACAAAGCAGTGCGCTGAATTATAGACATAAAATTCTTCACCAGCAGGGTGTGGGGACCATTGTGGTTCATGTTGAAAACAGAACCATTCATATCGCCTGCTCGGAGGCCTTTCGTCCGCTGATTCAGACTCGTCAGTGAAGCGGTGTGTGTGTTGTGTGTGTGTGTGTGTGTGTGTGTGGTGTGTGTGTGTGTGTAGTGTGTGTAGGTGTGTGCAGGCGTGTACGTATAGTTCATTACTTGGTTTTGTACTTTTTTTTAATCAAAGGCGATAATTTGTGTTGGAACGTCTGGCACATGCAGTAAGCCCAGGTTTCATCAGCGTGGTAAATATCAACAGATTAGTTATCATGCTGTTAATTTGATGTATATATGAAAACAGGGGGCCACGAATTTTGAACATTTGTTTTCCATGTTTGTGGTCCCAAAATACCTCTGAAGTTACGGCAATTATCTCCCTCTGTCTAGCACGCGAAGGGTTACTATCCCGTATAGTTATTTCGAGCAATTCATTTTCTTTCTATGGTTCTGCATTTTTCCCCCAGCCAGTTTCTTTCTGTGTGATTTTGCCTGTTCTTCTCCGTTCTTGACCCGTCTCTGTGTAGCGGTTGCCATGTTCGTCTTTTGTTCGTGATTATTACGTAATAAAACCGGCTTGCTGTGGAGCAGTCAGAACGCAGTTACAGGAAACTGCAAAGAACCTGTGACTGTTGAATTGACGTGATTTTCAGGACTTGTTTTGATTTTTGTTTTGTTTTTGGCACAATGCCTGCAACTGTGGGCACGAGAGCAAGCCCACGAGTGCATGCTTACGTAAACACACACACACGCGCGCGCACACAACACACACACACACACACACACACACACACACACACACGTACACACACACACGTACGTCGTGCTATCCCTTTACTCCCTCCCGTACTCCTGACAACTGAGCCCGACGGAAGTGACATCATGTGTCATGGCGGTTGCTAACGAGCATTCTTGTTCCCTTTACAGACGGGAGCGGAACCGCAAAGCGGATGATGACGCACAGCAGCGACTGACGGGTAAGTTACCTCCCTTCCCTAGCTGCCACGGTCCGGAGTTTCTTTGGGGCAGAACTGATATTACGTACGCACACAAACACGCGCGCACATAGACAGACAGACAGACAGACACGCAGACAGCACGCACTCACTCGCACGCGCGCACAACGCACGCACGCACGCACACACGCACGCCACACACACACACACACACACACACACACACACTCACACACACACACACACAAAGGACGGGAGTTGGAAGGGCCGGAGTGGGGGGGAGTGGGGAGTATAGGAAAGAGAGGAAGCCTTGATGTTTATGCCTTTGTCAGAAATGTAGCTCTCACCCTCACCCCCACCCCCTCCTCCCCCCCAGTCCACTCCTTTCCCCCCGAGAGAAAAGGGTTTTTCAGAATTTTGTGCCGTGTATCCTCTGCTATCAAAACGGTCTGTGGGCTTGTAAAATTTTGCCTCAGTTATCTGGGATTCGTTTTATATTCTACTAGATATACCCGCATAGGTGTTCACAAAGTCTTGACTTTGCACATAAATTTCAACTCATGTTTGTTGTGGTAGAAGTAGTTATCGTCGTCATCATCATCATCGTCGTCATCTCCATCATCGCTAGTGAAAGAAGAGACGGAAGGAAGATCATACAGCTAGTTAATGTAGGTACCATAGAAATGCTGGATTTATTGTGAGTGAATAGTTCTGGAAAATTTCCAGAATATATGTACAAGTGTACTTTTTTTTTTTCCAATGTTGAGAGCCAGAATGAATTGTGGTTTTACTGCGTGGAATGACCCGGAAGGAGAACGCGCATTCTCTGTCTGTCTGTCTCTGTCTGTCTGTCTGTCTGTCTGTCTGTCTGTCTGTCTTTCTCTCTCTCTCTCTCTCTCTCTCTCTCTCTCTCTCTCTCTCTCTCTCTCTCTCGTTTCTTCATTTTCTAAACCGTTCCCATCCCCCCACCCCCCCACACCCCAATTTCTTTCTGTCTCCCATTTTTCTCCCATCCTCGACCTCGACTCTCACGCCGTCTTCTGTGTATTTCACAGGCTGTGGTCACAGTCACCCTACAGACTTACCATGAAAGTTACTCAACGACCTACAGTGTCAGTCACCATACGACCTAACAGTCACCCACAACCTACAGTCGGTTACACTACGACCCAAAGTCACAGTCACCCCACGACCTGAGAATCATTGTCACATTACGACCTGAAGTCACAGTCAGTCACCCCCCGTGACCAAAAGTTACAGTCACCCAACGACCTGGAGTGACCACCAACCTTTGGCCGAGAATCTCCTTAGTACTACGGCCTAGAGTTACAGTCACCTTACAATCTATAGTCACAGTCACCTTACAGTCTAGAGTCACAGTCACCTTACAGTCCAGAATCACAGTCACCTTCATAGTCATAGTCATTTTACAGTCTAGAGTCGCAGTCACCCTACAACCTAGAATCACCGTCACTCTACAATCTAGAGTCACAGTCACCCTAAAACCTAGAATTACCGTCACTCTACAATCTAGAGTCACAGTCACCCTAAAAAACTAGAATTACCGTCACTCTACAATCTAGAGTCACAGTCACCCTAAAACCTAGAATTACCGTCACTCTACAATCTAGAGTCACAGTCACCCTAAAACCTAGAATCACTGTCACTCTACAAGCTAGTCAGTCACCTTACAACCAAGAGTCACAGTCATCCTACAACCTAGAGTCACCGTCACCCCTTGACCTAGAATTTCCGGTACACTACATTATAGAATCACCGTCATCCTTTGACCTAGAATTCCGGTACACTACAACCTAGAGAATCACCGTCACCCTTTGACCTAGAATTTCCGGTACACTACAAAACCTAGAGTCACCGTCATCCTTTGACCTAGAATTTCCGGTACACTACAATCAATATAGAGTCACCGTCACCCTTTGACCCCAGAATTACCGGTACACTACAACCAAGAGTCACCGTCACCCAACGACCAGAGACTCACTGTCAAACTACGACCAAGAGTCGCAGTCACCCCAAGACCAAGAGTGACAGTCACCCTACAGCTTGCATGCATAGTCACCCTTCGACCTGTGCTCACAGTCACACGGTGACCAGCAGTCACAGACACGACCTGCAGTCACAGTCGACCCACGACCTCCTGTGACAATCACCCTTCGGCCTGTAGTCACAGTCACGACCTAGAGTCACAGTCATCACACTACGACCTATACGAGCCGTAGTCACTTTCACTAAACACCCACTGCCATGGGATATATGATAACACCCACTGCCATGGGATATATGGTTACCCACTGCCATGGGATATATGATTACTGGGTTGATCAGTGGAACGGTGTTCCAATCCCTTGATTCATTGATTTAGTTCCCTCGATTTTAGAGCTGGCCAT
This sequence comes from Conus betulinus, assembly GCA_016801955.1. NCBI lineage: Eukaryota > Metazoa > Mollusca > Gastropoda > Neogastropoda > Conidae > Conus > Conus betulinus. The sequence continues at coordinate 11,051 of JADBJO010005350.1, read as the reverse complement.
TCTTGCACTTGATATCCGCGAATAAAGCGAGGCCGAGGGTCATGTAAGGAAACGGATTGGCTAAATCTGTGTTCTGTCGCGCTATCATTGACAGCACTGGCTTGCTGTTTTTGCTGTGCTGCATTCTGTGTACTTCTCTGACATGCCTTGCGCTGGAGTGCGCCATAAGCAGACAAAAAAATACCATACAAATAAATATAGGGTGATTGCCGCTGTCGAAGGGTTCTGACTCATTTTCAGATATCTCACCGGGGGCATTTACCCGTGTCTATTTTCAGACCCAAGTTCTCCCATGCTAGGATATACTTTTGACAGCATAGCAGCATTAACCGTGGAGGCAATTGCCTATCCGATTCCAGCAAGATTGGGGTCTTACCTTCATTTACAAAAAAAAAAAAAAAAAAAATCAAACGCGATCATGGAAAAAAAAAAGTGTTGGTGTGCTGACTTGCACTGCTCCGAGCTGTGCTGTTCTGTGCGACACCGCACATCACTGTATTGTGTTTAAATATGACGGAGCCCATCTAAATTCGCAAAAAAAAATGTTGGGTTTTGTTTTTCGTCCTAAAACTATAATTCACTGCTACAAGTCAAAACATTCTAGTGTCTCTGAAATAATGTGAACTCATCAGTAACTACAGTTGTCTGTTACAGCAGAGTCGCCCACATTGACGCGCGAATTCAGATGATTTCAAAATACTCGTGGGAACTTTGAATGACCGTAGGGCATTCCAGTGGATTTCTCCGGTTCTGTACAGATTTTGAAAAAAGATATACTTCCAAAGCTGGAGGAGAAGATGGAAGGAAGTGCCAGTATGGCTCAGTTAAGAGAGGGAAAATACCGAACGAATCGTGGAGCACTGTGTGGAGACTCGATCTCCAAAACCAGCAAAGCATGTTCGGCTTGCGTGAAAGATGTTCTTTTTATTTTCTTGGACAGGGCTGATTTTAAAGAGTTAAAAAGCCAAATGTCTTCTTCAACTCCAAGAGAATTAATTCGTGTCACCCATCGAGGGCCCCTTTCCCCTCGGACCCACTTCCGACGTTCCGCAGCAGTTGGACCCCCTGTTTTGGCTTTCCTCTTTCGTCTCATTATATTCAAATCCCACGCCCGAAGAAGGAGCAATCTCACGTTGAACAGCAAACATAATTTGTTAGTTGTGTTTCTTTTCGTTTTCATCGATCGAAAAAAATATTTGGTTTTTGCTCCTACATCACTCCTAGTGTTGAATGTTGTACAGGAATTAAAAAACAAAAGAACCAGTTTTGTTCATCTGTTTAAATTTTAATGTTGCGCTTTGTTTGTGTTTTTTCGTTGAAAAATATTTCTTTTTTTTTATCTTGTGACATCGCTGTTTGTTATTACTGTTGTTTGTGTATCACTGCAGGAGGCCAAGGGGAAGGCAGGGCGGGGGGACGAGGTGGGATGGTTACATGAACAAAATCGCTTTCCACTAACAGGCACTTCATGTACTGTGGATAAACTTATATACACATGTTCACTGTTACTTACACTCCGGAAAACCAGGACTTTTTACAGACGTTAGCATGATTTATTGACTGCTTCTAATATATACTGTCTCCGTTTGTGAGCTGTTATGTTATCTGTCCCTTTTTCTACATTCACCATTTGCTGTGGAATCCAGATTTCTAAGCGTCAGCTGGTCTCAGATCTCTGCTGCTATCTGAGATTTTTTTCTGATCTCACATTTCTAAAGCCACTTTTTTTTTTCGCTTTCTTGTCTGAAGTAAATCAAAACACTCCATTTTAGATCTTGCAACACATTTTCGTGTAGATGTAGAAATACCATTTCGTTCTTTTCAGTGCCAGTAGCAGCCCGCACCCTCTGGAAGTTTCCTCTTCTCTGTCAGACACTTTGTTTTTTTGTCTTTGATTGTTTTTCTGCTTTAGTGGACCCTTCTTCTAGGTCTGTTTCTGGAAACTCTTAAAATACTTGTTTCTAGCCAACATTTATGACATGCCAGCCTTTTTGTTGTCGTTGTAATCCCTTGACCAGGCGGTGTAACGAGTCCAGACTGTCGTGGGATGACTCTAGCTGTCTTCTCTGAAGTGCCCATTTGACGATAGGACTGGGTGTGGCATTTCAAGCGAGTTGACTGGCGCTTACAGCACAGCTCGGTCTTCTCCGTCCAATTTTGGGTTCGAATCTCCGCCGGGCCTTTCGGTACCGGGGGATTTTCCCTTCAGAGTTAACATTGGTTCTGACTCCATTTCCCATACAGTCCTTCGAATGAGACTATAGACCGAGGTTCCATGTGTGAACGCACGCAAGCATGTTGCACACACGTAAAATCCCATCACCAACTTTCGGAAGAGAAGGCCAGTTTGGCCGTTGTATGGATGACACGATACACCTAGCATGCACCTTCCCCGAAGTTGGAGTATGGCTGCCTTAATGGCGGGATAAAAAACGTTCATACACACAAAACTCCAGTCCGTATACCGGGGGTGTCCGCAGGAGTATCAGCCTGCGTACGCAGAAGAAGAAGAAGGTCTTCTCCGTCTTACGAGAGTCACTGGGTTACCTACCGTGACATATACGGCTTTATTTGTCTCTTTTTTTCATGATGCAATCCTTTTTTTGTGATCGGAGCTCTCCAGTGCATGACCCCCCCCCCCCCCCCCCCCCCCCATCCCCCCGCTTGACACCCCTGTAAAGGTCAAACAGAGCCGACGTGGCCATAGTAATAAAACTGTAACGACTGTAACATTTTCGGATCTAACCTCAGCAGAGAGCTATCAATCTAACAATAGCATCACTTGGAGCAGAAGAAAACGACTACGATGAGGACTTCTTCTCATCCCTTTATGACATCCACACCATTGAACGGTTTCGACCGGACTTCGTGTCGAGGGACGCCCCTCCCTCTGCCGATCTTGGCCTTCCCTGAGATCGTTGGGCTGCCCCCAGCCCAATACTCCAGACTCAGAATTGTCGCACCTCAGTCACTCACTTCGCTGTGGGAGAGTCCGGCAAAACGCGCCAGGGGTGCAGACGCCGTCCCCACGCCACACACCACTGCAGGGCATGCCTACCTTAGCATGCTCTTGCAGAGGGCGGAGGTACTCTGGCCTGGGGATGACGGCGCCGTCCCCAGTGCCTTCGGATACAAACTCCGAACCACACCAGGACGAACCTCGCGCTTATTCAGCGACCCCTTTATGCGACACCTAGTTAACAGGATATCGCATCACTTGGCGGCTGCGGCGGACAGCGCAGCAACAAGCCATTTTAATTGTCTGCTAGTGGCTAGAGACGCGGTGCTTGCACGCTCCTCACTCTCCCCGGCACTCAGGGCATCCCTACGATGTGTCCCGGGCCAGGATCACTCACTCGCTCTTTGGCGAGCACTCCACCTCGGCTATGTCTCTCTCGCTCGAGAACGCAAGCAGGCGGCGTCCTTTGCCCCCCGGCCTCAGCCACGCCTTTCCAGGCCCCCCAAGCGGCCACTTAACTCACAGAGGCCTAAACCTAAACCTCGCCAAAATTTTTGGTTTGGCCAGCAAGCACGGCCCCGCCGGTGACTGGAGGACACTCCCGTAGTGCGCATGGAGCTGGCCCAACCTGCCCAGCAAGGCACCGGCCCACTCTTCCCCTTCCCCCCCATCTGGACCATCGGCTCCCCTGGCGGGCAACCTCTCCCGGCCGCCTGCCAGTGGCGACGTATGGGCCTCAGCCCCTGGGTAGTGTCGGTTCTTCAGGACGGGTTTCGCCTACCGTGGGCTCACCGTCGTCCTCCCCTCATGCGCTCTCTCTCCTCCTCCTCCGTCCCCCAGCGACCCCCCCCCTGCCCCAGGCGGACGCCCTTCGCCTGGAAGTCCTCGAACTCCTCAGAAAGGGGCCATCACCGAAGTTTTCCAGCCCAACCCCGGGTTTTACTCCCACCTGTTCGTGATCCCCAAACCCTTCGGTGGGATGGAGGCCCATCCTTGACCTTTCTCCCCTCAACAAGTTCCTCAGACATACCTAGTTCAAGATGGACACGCCCTCCCAGATCAGAGACTCCATCCATCACGTAGATTGGGCTACCTCCATAGATCTGAAAGATGCGTACTTCCAGATCCTTATTCACCCGGCGCACAGACGTTACCTCCGGTTTGTCTGGCAAGCTCGAGTGTTCCAGTTCAAAGCTCTCCCCTTTGGCCTCTCCCTGGCACCCTTCCTCTTCACGAAGGCGTTCCGATCTCTCTCCCAACACAGTCCCTCGAACTATACACAGACGCCTCCAACTCGGGCTGGGGGGCCCACTTGGGGGACAGTCATGCCTCGGGGATGTGGGACGCACAGATGGCTCGCCTCCACATCAACATATTAGAATTGGAAGCGGTCAGGCTGGCCCTCCTCCACTTCCAACATCTATCTCTCACCGACTGGTTCTCCTCCTCACGGACAACACGTCGGTAGCCCATTACATCAACAAAGGGGGGGGGGGGGGGGGGGGGGCTCACTCCATCGGCCTCTCTCTACGGACAGAGGCCCTCCTTCGCTGGTGCCACGCACGGGGAGCCACCCTCCGTGCGAGACACATAGCGGGGACACGCAACATCCTGGCAGACACTCTCAGCCGGTCAGGGACCCTTCTGCACACAGAGTGGACCCTGAACAAGCTGACACTAACCACCGTCTGGGAACACTGGTTCAAAGCCCATGGTCGACCTATTTGCGACCCGGTACAACCATCGACTCCCCATGTATGTCTCTCTCTCTCCCTCCCGGACCCCCGAGCGTACGCGGTCGATGCGCTCTCCCTCCCCTGGACGGGACTCCTCGCCTACGCCTTTCCCCCCCTCCCCCATACTTCACAAAGTGATCAGGAAGGCCAGGCTGGAGAGACCCAAACTCATCCTCATAACCCCGTGGTGGCCGACTCAGTTGTGTGTTTCCCGGACCTCAGGTCCCTCACTCACGTTCCCCCCCCTCTCCAGCTAGCCCCTTGGTGGGACTTACTCAGACAACCTCGCTCGGGCCTCCCTCACACTCCAATCCCCAGATGCTTCGCCTACACGCTTGGCTTCTATGCCAGCCAAATTGCCACCGCACCGCGATGAGAGAGATGGGGTCACGTGGTGCACGGCTAACTCGGTCCCCTACCTCCTCCCCTCCCCCTCCAACATCCACATAGGCAAGTTCCTATCCCACCAGATAGGCAATTTCCTATCCCACCTTTCATCTCTCGAAAGCTCTCTGCTAGTTCCATTCGGGGCTACAGATCGGCCGTAGGCACCACCATCTGACAGCTGGGCGGCCCATCATTCGACAATAACTTTCTCCTTAGAGAACTATCTCGGGGGGGGGTGGCCCTACGGGAAGCTCAGTCCCCCTAGGCGCGCTCCCCATGTGGGACCTCTTTCTGGTTCTTGACTCCCTCAGAAACCCCCCCCCTTTCGAGAGCCCCTCCGTGCTATTCCCTTTGTCATTCTCCCCTTCAAGACCACCTTCCTTCTCTCCCTGGCCTCAGCCAGGAGGCGAAGTGGGATTCAGGTCCTCAGTTGTGACCCTCGGGACATCGCCTTTCTCAGAGACGGATCGTCTCGCTTAAGTTCCTGCCTGAGTTCTTAGCGAAGAACCAGGAACCGGGCACGACCTCTCCTTCCCTGGTTATCCGCTCCCTAGCGGATATCTTAGGCAGCGAAGGCAGCGGGGACATGGACCTATGACCCTCTAGTGTCCTCAGATACTACTGGGAGCGTTCCCACCCCAGGCGTTCCTCTCAGAGAAGCCTCCTTATTTCCATCAACCCCAACAACAAGAAAGACATCTCGGCGGGCTCGATTTCTAGGTGGCTATTCTATACTATCAAATCTGCCTATGCCCAGCCCACAAAGACCTCCCAGCCCTTTCCCCTCGAGCCCACGAGGTCAGAGCGCGTTGGCCATGTCCACAGCGTTCCAGCACTCTGTCCCCGTGTGCCATCTCCTGGAGGCAGCCTACTGGCGTTCGGAGAACCCTTTCATAAACTTTTATCTAAGGGACATCCGCATGACCAGGGCTGATGGTTCTAAGGGGTTTTCATTTGTGGCGGCCAATGCAGCCATAACAGTTAACCCAGGAACCATTAGGGCGCTCGGCCCTCCTCCTATTCCTTTAAATTCTGCTATGGTCTGACATGGTATAGTATACGACGCCAAAATGGGGAGTTTGTATTATACTCCCTGTTTGGCTAAGTATACTTACCATGTCAGACTCTAATGCCCGCCCTACCTTCCCCCTAGCGCCAAGGTTCCCTGGGGTTGCCTTGCGCGCAGGCCTCGTTGAATGACGGACAGTACACGATCTTCGGCATCTTCCGTAATCGGAAGTAGGGGGGGCGTCACGTGACTATCTTATGACTGCATTTGCCACAAAACTTCGGCCTGACAGAGCTTTTTTTTCCATGCGCTTAGAGTTGATTATTATCATTATTATAGCACAGTGCTGAGAAAGCCATCTTCGATAAGCTTGAAGCATTGAATTAATTGTGCTGATTGCAACCAAACTGCACTGTTGTATCTGCATTGAGGTCATCATAATCTGGTCACTTAATGTCAGATCAGATCTTCAAGATTTAATCCTTCGAAGTCATCTTCATTGCCCTTATCAGACAACTATTCAGTCAGTTTTCGTGCTCAGGTGGATGTTGCATAAACATCTTTGGTTTAAACTAAGTAAATGTCACTCTGGATTGAAGCTGATTTTCAGGTTTAAACCAACAAAAAATGTGGGAACATTTTCCCTGTTGATAACAACAGGTATCTGGTATACATCTGGCAGTTGGAACTTGGAAGGCAAGGATCCTTTGGCCATTTATTTTGGGCATATAACGACATGATGGCAAGGCCCAGGCTTAGCACTGCCAGAGTGATGTGTCTCCTCTTCCTGTGATGGGGCCAGTCTCTGTATTGCTGTGTCTGTGAAACAGTTGTCGGTCCTACATGGGTACAGTGGATGAGGTGGTGGGGACGATGATGATTATTGTCAGAGTTGTTACTGGGGTTTTTTGTTTTTTTACAGTCAGTTTGTAACAGTCCTTGGAAACATGATACCAGTCCATTGCCAAGTCATTGTCAAACCAACTGGGTTTTTTTTCTCTCGTTTTCTTTTGTGTGGGGTGAGCGTTTATTTGTTGTTGTTGTTTTTTTATGTTTGTTTGTTAGTTTCCTCCGTGATTGATTACCTGTTGGGAACATTAAGAACAGGTATATTGAAGTACATTTTAAGATACTGGGCGGCCAGTGAATGCAACAAACGCTTAATAATGAACTTGAGACCAGTTGGTATTTTTCAGCCTGGACAAGAAAAACTAAGAAAACATCTAATGTATATAAGTAAGAGAGGGAACAGTTCAACTAAACAAGTCCTCACGCACTGTGCATTAGACACTCATATTTTTAAACTTGCTAGTGATAAGAAAATTGTGTTAAAGTTTTCCATGGACATAGAAACTCATTTAAAACAATGTAGGCATAGGACCGACAGCCAGCTTTTTGATGGTGGTTGATGGCAGCCATGATGTAATAAAGACATTTGACTGACATGTTGAGGACAGCCATTGATGTGATAAAGACTTGTGACTGACATGTTGATGGCAGCCTTTGATGTGATGAAGACTTGTGACTGGCATGTTGATCGTGGTTGATGGCAGTCATTGATGTGATGAAGACTTGTGACTGACATGTTGATGGCAGCCATTGATATGATGAAGACTTGTGACTGACCTGTTGATGACAGCCATTGATGTGATAAAGACTTGTGACTGACCTGTTGATGACAGCCATTGATGTGATGAAGACTTGTGACTGACATGTTGATGACAGCCATTGATGTGATGAAGACTTTGTGACTGACGTGTTGATGACAGCCATTGATGTGATGAAGACTTGTGACTGACCTGTTGATGACAGCCATTGATGTGATGAAGACTTGTGACTGACCTGTTGATGACAGCCATTGATGTGATAAAGACTTGTGACTGACCTGTTGATGACAGACATTGATGTGATGAAGACTTGTGACTGACATGTTGATTGTGGTTGATGGCAGCCATTGATCTGATGAAGACTTGTGACTGACCTGTTGATGACAGCCATTGATGTGATGAAGACTTGTGACTGACATGTTGATTGTGGTTGATGGCAGCCATTCCAGCCCTGCAGCCCATTGTGTATGACTTGTTCCTGCTGCGAGGGACAGCTCGATCTGACGTCAGTAAGGAGCTGGAGACACAGAGGGAGGTGGTCGTCGTCTCCATGCTGCTCAGGCTCATCCACTGCCATCAGGTGAGGGGAAGGGGTGGAGGCAAGTTTAATCTCTGTGTGTATGTGTGTGTGTGTGTGTGTGTGCATGAGCACATTTCTCAGAAGTTATTTCTTCGCTGTGATCATTATGGTGTGTTATGGGTGTGTTAATAAAGCATCATTTTGTATGTTAATAGAAATGATTGTGAACCTTTTTTGCAGTGGGACAGCACACGTGCGCGTGCGCACGCACACACACACACACACACACACACACACACACACACACACACACACACACACACACACACACACACACACCCACATACATACACTCTCTCTCTCTCTCTCTCTCTCTCTCTCTCTCTCTCTCTCTCTCTCTCTCTCTCTCTCTCTCTCTGTGACTTTAGGATTCATTGTACAATTATCAAACACAAGACCAGTTTGGAATACTCTGTTCCCAGCCTCAAGCCACTCGTTTACTTTTTTTTGTACCAACATTTGGAGGTTGGAAAAACAGGCAGGAAATTACTGTTTCCATAGTGTGGCATCATCAGTTTGTTTCGCCATGTCTTTATTGGAGAGATCTGTCTTTGGTGGCTCTTCTATAGCTTTGATCACCTTACCTTTCTCTGTTGAAGTCACTGTCTTCATTTATGATATCAGACATTCAGGGACCGTATACAATGCTGATAATCTTGTCTGTCTCTACTGAAGTCAGCGTCTTCATTGAACTCTAAAGAAAAGTATGGTGCCAGTATCAGTCAGTACCCTCAGTGAATGTCCTTGTTGAAAGAGTCACAACCGCGCTGCACGAGTCATTGACATCAACTGTTGTCATTGTAGGAAATGTCCATGTGAAACAAATAGGCATTAAATACATACTATCACTTTCTGTTGAGTTAAAGTTTTGCACATGAAAAAATTGTTGGTGAACAAGCTGTTGGGTCCAAAAATGTCACAGTCTGACAATTTTACATGTTTTTTTGTTTTTTTTTTATGTTTACAGACGAGTGAGATGTTTGTTGTGGTGTAACATGTCTGTGATGTGTTAACAGATGGTGGAGGTGTTTGAGGTGACTGAACATGTCTGTGATGTGTTGACAGATCCTGGAGATGTCTGTGGTGATGCAGCATGTCTGTGATATGTTGACAGACCCTTAAGATGTTCGTGTGATACAACATGTCTGTGATGTGTTGACAGACCCTGGAGATGTTCGTGGTGATACAACATGTCTGTGATGTGTTGACAGACGCTGGAGATGTTCGTGGTCATCCTCCAGCAGTGTCACAGGGAGAGTGAGGAGCGGTGGAAGCGAATGTCACGCATGGTCACTGATGCTGTCCTGCCCGCTCTTGTAGAACAACAGGTGTGACAGAGACACATCATATATCACTGTCATCAGACACACTGACATGTCACACATCACTGTGATCAGACACACTGACATGACACACATCACTGTGAGCAGACACACTGACATGCCACACATCATTGTGAGCAGACACACGGACATGCCACACATCACTGTGAGCAGACACACACTGACATGCCACATATCACTGTGATCAGACACACTGATATGCTACACACATCATTGTGAGCAGACACACTGGCATGTGCCACATATCACTGTGATCAGACACACTGACATGTCACACATCACTGTGATCAGACACGCTGACATGTCACACATCACTGTGATCAGACACACTGACATGCACACACATCACTGTGATCAGACACACTGACATGACACATATCACTGTGATCAGACACACTAACATGACACATATCACTGTGATCAGACACACTGACATGACACACATCACTGTGATCAGACACACTGACATGCCACACACGTTGTGATCAGATATACTGACACTTCACTATAAATTCCAGTGTGAATGAATGCAAAACACTTTTCATGCACATGAAATTCCATCACTAATTTTCAAGAGATGGCCAGTTTGGCTAAAGGTATGGATAACATATATGCACATTGCATGAATTCTACCTGAAATTTCCAAAGAATGAGTGAATCATTGAGAAACTGGTATAGTCTGCTCTACACAATTTTGCAGCTTGATTTACAAACAACTAGGTGGATTGCAAAGTGTTTAGCTGGTTTCTAATCAAGGATGGGTGCTATGAAAGTTCCCTTGATAAAAAGAATCATAGTGATCATAATAATGATGAGACACACTGTCACAATACAAGTCATTTGCATCACGTGCTGCTACTCTTGCAGATAACTTTTCTACATTCCCAAGTCCTGGTCCTGCAGATTCAGTATTGGTGTGTGTGTGTGTGTGTGTGTGTGTGTTTGGGGGGGGGGGGGGGGGGGGGGGGGGTAGTCACAAGCTGTCTGACAGTTTTCATACTGTAAGGAGGGTCTACACCATGATGGTCAGATGTTGCCAGGTTGATTAGCATAAGTCGCTGTTCTTCTTGCTCTTTGAAGTGGTTCCATGGACAGGTGTAAAGTATGCATGAAAGTGGATGGCAGTTTTTTCTGTACAAAAAAAAAAAAATAGGTAAGAATGCATGCAGCCACTGCCAACAGATGTCTTACCTACTGTTATTGGACCATGAGCTAGTAAGTAGAGCGACATAGATGGTTTACCATCTTCAGCAAAAACTATAAATGTAAGATAGACAAGTGTAATGAGAGAGTGAATTTAAAAGTATCTGAATTTTCTGCCACTATTACTATAGAAATGTATTTGTTGAGGAAACTCCTCTAACATAAAAATATTGGCTTGTATGTATGCATATATGATGTGTGTTTGATTTTTGTAGTCACACTTGGAT
>JADBJO010005349.1:157500-164756 GCA_016801955.1 Conus betulinus | reverse complement strand
ACTATTTTGCGCTCTTCTGTAATGTGCTGCAATGGTTTCGGGTCTCTTGTCGTAATCCTCTCGAAACTGCGGTAAAGAGTTACGGAGAGTTTTGAAAATGGTCACACAGACACGGAAGTTGGAGGCTGAGAAGTCGGACCTGGCTGCAAAGCATATGCAAACACATTTGACAATAACGGTGCATCATATTCAGTTGCCTTACACGTGTAAGAAGCCAAGATAGTGAATGAAAAAATATTACCTTTTACAAAGATTACAGTGGGAAAAAAAAAAAAAAAAAAAAACGCCGCCCAAAGGCAAAAGGTGTCTTTTACTTCAGGAATAACGTCAAAGAGAAAACATGTTGTACAAAATTGTATCTTCGTATTTTTTCCAGTTTCCTCAAAGAAGTACCCCCCCCCCCCCCCCCCCCTATTTCCGCCATTTGATGGTTTTCAAGTGGAAAAAAGATATTTTTTTAGAGTTTTTTTTTAACAGTACAGTACATTCGACATTTACAACTAGTTTCCACTTCTTAGTGTCCAGCATTATTATTTCCTTTTCCCAAGAACGTGGCACTGCACACTTACATACAAAGCATGAAAGCATCATGGCTTTATCATGTCCTTACAACCTGTAATTCATCCATGTTCCTGAACTCTGTCATCTCCTCTCCAGGAAGGACCGTTTTAAGCATATACAAGTTTTTTGTCCTTAAAGAAAGATGAAATGGGACGTGCACGTTTAAGAAACAGTCAGCAAGGAGCGACTAACATTAAAAAAAAAAAAAAACAAAAAAAAACCCCCCGCATCCTAAAGGGTACAGAGTGAGAAGGACGAAGAAAAGGCAGATAGAAGACGTAGGAGGACAACATCAGGGAGTGAACAGGCCTGTCCTTAGCTAGCTCTCAGACAGACCTGGAGAACCGCAACAGACGAAGGGAGATAAACTGTCAGAAAATCCTCAGCGGAGCCTCACCTCCCCTTATCAGGGATAAGGAGGCAGACAAAGCTCGATTGAAGAGTTGTCACCACTCTGCTCGGTCTCTACAAAAATGAACGTAATACCGCGCAAAAAATAAATCAAGAAGGACCCGTAGTCAAATGGTCAAATCGTTAGCCTACGAAGCTGACGTTCGAGAGTTCGGATCACTCGTGGGGGTGGATTTTTTTTCCTTCGGCCTGAAAACTTCTTTGTCCACCCAGTAGTAAATGGGTACTTGATTCAGGTTAGGAAAGGTTAAAAGCGGCAGAAGGTGAGAGATGTGCTCCTCTTCCCAGACATATTTGTGTCTTTTCAGCTGATACGTTTGAAAGAAAAAAAAACAAACAAAAAAACAAACAAACAAAACAACCCTTCTGTTGTCCACCTTTAGATAATCGTCGCCTCCTGTTCACTTCTTACTGTCGGGGTTTCAGCAAGATCTGTATTCACTTTTTATTTCCAATGATAACTTGTGAATCATCAGAAGTTTGGAATGGTGGTGATCTCTTCTAGAAGTTAAAAGTCAGTGATGGGCGGTGCGGTTTTGTCTTACTCGTTGCGGTTTTCTCCTAATTGTCGCCTTTTAAAATCTTGTGACCTAAAAGCAAGTTACAAATTTGGTCACTTTGTAATGACATCTGCAGTGGGTGTATAAATGCAATGATAAATGTAAGCAATGTTCACAACAAGAAACGCGTTCGCTATCAAAAGATACTGAACGTAAGAAATCATTTTTCAGCATAAAAATGAGATACAATTAAAATGTTTTTAGACGTTATTGTGAGATTAAGACCTTTTAGCATAAGGACAGTCAAAGTGGAACACATGTAATACCTCTTTTTTGTGAAGTAGCTCATTCGTGTGAACAACATTCGCGCAAATGTAACACAGACAAACGATTACACGCATAAATGACACGTGTCTCTCTGGCGACGTGCTTTCCATCGGTGTACAGCACCTACATGACACAGGGAAATCCGTTGCGATGGGGCGTGACACACTTAGATAGAATGTGTTTCAGTATAGCTTAAACATGATATTGACTCCTCAAAAATCGATTATTAAAAAAACATTTTCCCGGACCATCCGCTGTGGTGCGATGGTCAGTATCGCCGACACGGAAGATGAAAAGTTCATACAGAAAGTAAATAGAAGGTGAAATAGAAAAAAAAGTCACACACACACACACACACACACACACACACCTTCTATTGCATGATTATAAACCATTGTGCATATCAACGAACATAACAAGACATATCCTCACTGACATCAAAATGATTCCTTTGAGCAGTCAGAATAATTTTTGAATCACGCATGTAACAAATGTCTATGAAATCAGACTGTTCGGTTGTCTGCGTGTGCGTGCATTTGTGCATATGTCCATGGTGAACATTAATGTTGATATATTTCCAGCAGGTAAAAGCTTGTAGTTAATCCAACCTGGCAGAAAGACACAAGATTAGACCTCTCCAGCCATCCCTCACATGAAGAGGTCACTGAAATGTAACAGTCATAAATCTGAGTTTAACATTTTCAGAAATAAAATCAATATTACAATATAATCATTTTCTCATCAACTATGGTCACCTACTATATAAAAGCTTCATATGCCGCAGCAGCATACAGGACAATACTGTACACACGAACTGTACTAAAAGAGCAATTCACATTTTGTCAAGGTCAGACCGTTTAGAGAGAGGAGAGAGAGAGATGAGAGAGAGAGCAGTCACGGTAATTCAGGTCAAGACATCTCGGAGCTCTTCCTATGGGCCGAGAGAAGCAATGAAGAAAGGGGAAGGGGGTCAGGATGGGGCTGGGGCTGGGGGCTGGCAGTGACAGTGAGTGGAAGTGGGTTGATATGGTCTGAGGCGCCGATGAAATGAGTTACTAACATGCGCGTAAGTGAAATCTTGCTAGGTATGCATTGGGTGGGTTTTGGAGAGAGAGGAGAGAGAGAGAGAGAGAGAGAGAGAGAGAGAGAGGGGAGGGAGAGAGAGGGAGAGGAGAGAGAGAGAGAGAGAGCAGAGGGAGGGAGAGAGAGAGAGAGAGAGAGAGAGGGAGAGAGAGAGAGAGAGGAGAGAGAGAGAGGAGAGAGAGAGGGAGGGAGAGAGAGAGAGAGAGAGAGAGAGAGAGCGCGCATGCACATGCATGCACACAAAAGTGCACAAGAGTGTGAATGTGTTTGTAATTGAAAATCTATGCTCTTCTCCTCCTCCGGTTTATCCCTACCACCCTTTGCTCCTCATCCTCGTCAGTGGTTTATCGAACATTCATCACAAGTCACACAGGCATCACTTTTCTTGCCACCCTTTTTCTTCTATGCGCATCGTGATAGTCATTGGCTTACCCTTCTCTTTCAGATTTGCAGCGTTTCCGGCCGTACATGAGCATGATGCAGAGGTTCTATAAGGCGATTAAATAAGCTGATGCAAGTGCGACTTCTCTCTTTGTAATGTTGAGCCTTTTTATTAACCAAGAACGGATTTTGTGTGTGCGCTATCAATTTTTATTCCTTTTAAACAAAGCGTGGCTTTATGTTCTGTCTTCCTGTACAGCTGTATGATATTTATAATACAGTAATGATTTGTTGCCTTGTACTATAATTTGTTGTTGCTGTAATCTATAACAGCACAGTTCACACTCATGTACTCGCACATATTTACAATCAAACACAGATGCGAGCTTGCTTGCGTGCAGGTACACATAGAGTAAAGAAATTATAAGAGAATGGTAACCTCTGGTTTGTCAGCTGTGCCAAACAGAATGCCATGCTTTTGCTATCATGTAATTGCGCGCATGGATCCAGGGAAAGGTGTCCCATTCTTTTCTTTCAACCCATCTACGGTCATCATTTCAGTATGGGTGTGTTTTGTTTTTCACCAAAGCAAAAGAAGATTCAAGCAGAGAAGAGGAGATGCTTCCAAAAGGTACTCACTGTCTTCCTCACAGGATATGTCTCAAACGACGAAGATCACAAAGCCACCAGGTGCATGTCAGTGACGAGGAAGACCTGTTGCCCATAGTGAGAAAGAGAGAGCTGAATTGGAATGCGCAGGTAACAAGATCAATCGAATATTCTGAGACCATTTCCAAAGGAACTGTGCCGAAGAGTAGGAAACAGAGCAGATAGGGGAAACAGGTGGACAGACATCACCAGTGAATGGACAAGAAAGAGTTTTGCCACAAACCAGGCACCAAGCTAAGACAGCTGGAGCAGAATATTCATCATTTTCAGTGCTTTGCTAGCGCTCCGAGAATAGGGCGTGCATTTAACTGTTTCAGGATGTCCAGACCTAACTGTTGTTCGCCTTATCCAGGAAGACGTTTACGTGCTGTTACATATGGAACCTCTGTTTAAAATTCTTCTGCTGTTTGTATTGTGAATGAAGCTAAGGGAAAGCACTCTCACACTCTTCTTCACAAAGCTTCATCTGCAGATTTTCAGACAAAGGTATCATAATCGCACACCAGTACGAAACCAACAAAACCTATGTCGAAAACTAAAATCCAAGACACTTTACTGTTACAGCTCAACGTGAACCCCACCCCACCCCCTCCCTAGAATAATCAAGCAATTGGTGGCGATGCACAGTTGTTGGACCCGTACTTTGGGTATGTTAACATGTCTTTTATATTGTCATTATGCCGCAGGACCATCCCTTCCAGAGCTGCCATTAAACACCGCAGAGAACGCAAAGAACCTGGCTTCATACATAATCTCCACTGATGCCTGGCTTAAATATTGTTAATCAACACCTTGTGAAAAAAATGAAATACTAACATGATCCGTATTTGCGTTCACTCTTGTATCAATATTACCTACGCATTTTTGCACGCGCAATTTTAAATACCATTATATACTTTTGCATTCCCGAGGATGTGAACGTCTCCCTCAGACCCGTGTTCAGTGTACATGGCCTCTGTTCCGTGCTGGGGGTGAAGGGGTGAGCAGCATTCTGTCCATGGTGTCTTCGTGGCCAGTCAGTATGATGTCATTCCCATTGATCCGCCGCTGTGTCGCGCTGTTTGCACAATTTTGCGTCTGTTTTAAAGCTGTTTTCTGCGGCAGGTGTCGTGGGCTGTTTTGCCAGCTGTTGTGACGCTTGGCAGGCCTTTGGTTGTTGCGCCATTTTTGTTGGTGGTCTGATTCTAAGTTTTTGTTAGTTTGCTGTGTTGTTCTTTTTTTCAGTTTTTTTTTTTTCTTTTCTATTTTCTTTTCTTTTCTTTTTTCTTTTTTTTTTTGCTGCGTTGAATCTTCAACTCCACGATGTCATTGTATTTCTGTTGCCAATGCTACATGCTTCTCTCTCTCTCTCTCTCTCTCTCTCTCTCTCTCTTTCTCTCTCTCTCTCTCTCTCTCCCTCTCTCTCTCTGTGGTTTGTAGCGTATATACTTTGCATATGATGTACGGGTGTTTTGCGACATCATGTGTTGTCATTCGTAACCTGCCATGGCGCTGTTGCGTGTTCTGTGACATTTTTGTTTCCCGTGCACTGGAACAAGCTGTGAGTGTGGTCGCTTTGTCAAGGCTGCTGCTGCACTCGTAATATGTTTTACGTGGCGTGCCACCTGGGGTCTGCTTAACTTCTCAGAAAGATCGCAATGTTCCAAGTTTAGAAAGAAAAGAATAAAATGTATTGGTCCACCCCCCCCCCCCCCCCCCGAACTACAGAATCTATTACGTGAAAAAAAGTAACAGTTTTGAAGCGAATAGATTTGGCAAGGCATGTTAGATGATATAAAAAGTGACAGTTTTGAAGCGAACAAATTGGGAAAGACATGTTAGGTGATAAAATGTGACAGTTTTGAAGCGAACAGGTTTGGAAGTAATGGTAGGTGATAAAATGTAACAGTTTTGAAGCGAACAAGTTTGGGAAGTGGTTGCAGTATTGTGGGGAATAATCCAGGTCCTGTTCCAATACAAAGGCTGTGGGAAACAACTTAAAAAAAAACCACCTCAGTTTTTCTTTTGCCATTGGAATCGTAGCCAAGTTAGAAAAACACATACTTCTGACGCGGTGAAGGAAGGGCGGAGATGATGTGTGTGTGTGTGTGTGTGTGTGTGTGTGTGTGTGTGCGTGTGCGTGTAGAAACTGGTGTGGTCAGGAAAAGAGGTGAAGTGCATCATCACGTGATCTCTACGACGCCACGAGAAATGAGGACAGAGAGAGAGAGAGAGAGAGAGAGAGAGAGAGAGTGTGGGGGGGCGAGATGGGATTGAAGGTTGTAGACGATCGCCACATAGTGCCACAGATCAGTTAAAGGCTGGGGAAGGCATGGGATCGGAGGCAGTTTGGGGGGATCTGGTGGGGGGGGGGGGGGGGGGGGGGGGGGGGGGGGGGGAGAGAGATACGGAGTGGAACGGTGGACAGAAGGTGAACAAACAGCAAACTTATAATCAAAAGATCAAATTCAGGTGCTAACACTACGTCAGTGCTGTATTTTCTATCTTTATTTTGTTTTGCTACCTGTTTCTGAATAGCCACTGTTTCGTTTTATCAGAATGGGGACACAAAGAGAGGGTGGGTTAGGAGTGGAGAAGGACGCATTATGGCTGGGATGATTGCAGAAGTCCTCTACTCCTCCAATCTGCCCCTGTACACGAGTTTAGAAATTCGAAACTTTCTGAATTGATTTCTTCATAAGTTCTGAAGCGAAAGCGCCAAGATGCTCTCGGATCAGACCAATCCATTTTGTTCAGTAACCCGAAGTATCGTCATCAATGTTGTTCAGTAACCCGAAGGTATCGTCATCAGTGTATCAGTCTGAATCAAATGATAGGTCCTGGCCTGTTTGTACTGATCCCAGTTCTATGTTTGTTCTTTGTTCGTTTTGTTTCGTGTGACGCTTGTTCTGTCACTTTTGGCAATGAAAAGGTCTGGAAACATTTGTCCCCGGAAATTCGTTTCTATGTTATAAACGTATTGAATTAACGCCATTTGCTTCCTTTTTCTTTCTTTCTTTCTTTCTTTCTTCCATTCTTTCTTTGTTTCTTTTTCTTTCTTTCTTTCTTTCTTTCTTTTTCTTTCCTTCTTTCTTTCTGTCTTTATTTCCTCTTTTGAGAACATAGATCTGTGCTTAGTTAACATTAAAATGTGGATTGTACGCTGTAATTATTTCAACAATGGTGATGTCTTTCCGTTGCAACTTTGTCCACCGTTCTTCAAAGTCCAGTACATGCTCGATGCTGTTTTGCGTCGGCGGGTGATATTGTTTGAAGCTTATCTTGAATGAAAGGCTCTGGCGACATCAGCTACGAGGCGCGTGTGTCTGTATGTGTGTATATGTG
>JADBJO010005349.1:150000-152500 GCA_016801955.1 Conus betulinus | reverse complement strand
ATATACTGTAGCTACTCATCGAGGTCTTACGGGTAGTCAGACGTACGATGAAGCAACACACATTGCCTGTCACAGACAGACTGCTGACTAGCCACAAAAACACACGGTATATGTCTGTACGTAACAAATCCTGACAGGAAGAAATTTCATCTTTAGGGCATCGCAAAATCTGCCTTTAAAGTGATCTGGAAGTATATCTTTGCAACACAATTTATGGTTTTGTACAGAAATACTGCTTAGATGAGAAAGACCTCTGAATATATCGGGTTGAAACGTTTTTACAAGACTACCCTTCATTGACAGCTTGGTTAAAAATGGGATGAGTTGAAATCCATGGGGTCCAATAGTGTGAATTGTGGTAAAAGACAGATTGAGGGTTCTTAGTGCTAAATATTGTGAAATGATTTGGCTGTCAAACATGGTCAGCTTTGTATGCGAAAGGTCTAATGTTTTCAGTGATGTGTGATATGTGTTAACCGCCCTGTCAGAGCGGAGTGCAGACAGAGGATTTCTGGCCAGGGACAACTTACGTAAATTTTTCAAGACAACGAATGTTGCCATGTCAGCATGCTTCACGTTGTTGTCAGAGAGATCCAAAAACTGCAGATTGTCCAGAGTAACCAATGGCAAGGTGCGCAAGGCACACTTTGCCAGAGATACGTGAACAAGATATACATTTCTGTTTAAATCAGAGAGTGTCATTTTTGAACCTTTGCCATCCAGACAGCGGAGCTGAGGGAACAGATGAGCTGGAAAAGGTTTGGAACACAGAAACACGTACCCGTGACACAAACAGGTTTTGGGGCATCTCATGCCACAGAGCAGCTCATCATCATGTAGAGGACAATGTGGCCATCCATCACACATGTGGTCACTGTCTACGCATACAGTAGACGATCGACATCGGAAGAATCCTGGACATGTCGCTTCTTCACAGTCCTCTTCGTCCTCATGACCAATACAGTCATACATTCCATTGCAACGTGTGTACACAGGCAGACAGTCGTTGACATCACCAGGACAACGGTAGTGAGTGTTAGGACATAGCTCATCAACTTTCATTTTCGTCAAAATGAAGTACTGGACCCCATCAAAGTTGACGAGCACGGGCGCAATCAGAAAGGTAATGGACACCATCACTTTTGTCCTGTAATCATCACAATCCTTTTCGTCAGAATCATCTAGACAGTCATCTATTTTATCACAACGCTTGTGAACCTGCACGCACTGACCATTCTCACAGGTAAAGGCGTCACAAAGAGGGTGCTGACAGAAAGATTCGTCACTCTCATCTGGACAGTCAGGCCTAAAGTCACATACAAAGGAGTACGAAAGTTTCAGATGTTTGTCATCACAGAGGAAGAAATCCACTGTCTTGGTATGGTCCTGAGGGCTGATAGGCCGTTTGGTGGAGAAGTAGCAAGAACCTGTGTGTTTGCCGCACACATTGTTGGGGCCACAGGACAAGAACACATGAGTCGTGTGACCATCCTGACATTGAGTGATTTGATCTTGCAAAAAATTTAAGTGAGGAGCATTTATGAACTGTTTGGCTATGGGCACTATTCTTTCTCTGAGAGATTTTTTTTCAGGGAAAACTCACACAAGACATTCCATGAGCGAGAAGATAAATCAATTCTGAAGGCTGTAAATCTAAACGTGAAAGCTACACACGTCATATGCTTTCTTAATTTGTGCTAAGATAGGTGTTGGTGGATGATAAAGCACAGTTCCGTCATCAGCTATGGCAATTTTTCTATACATATTTGGCACAGACATGTTACCCCAACACATACCGATCATTGTATAAAAAAAATCAACTTTGTACTTAGATCTCATGTATATATAGATTGCCCAGTGCCATTCACCATCATACTTTGGCGCTGCTAAGCTTCCACCAATAGACTTGCAATATTCCCTTGCCTTCATAAAATATAACTGTTCAGAGCTGCGCAACTGATGTACTGTTTTTTTGTGCACCCATTTATAGCAGAAATTCTGTCATCACCCAGCCTTGAACATCAGCACTGTGGCCAGAAGGACAGTGTGCAGTTTTATTCCATCCATTGTCCATTACTGGCCTCCGACACCAAAGTGCAATGAAGACCATGTTATACGACAATTCAGTCAAAGGCATAGAGAACTTTGTTAATTTTTGTATGGTCTGCATTATCTATATAGAGCGACCTGCTCAAAAGGACATTTACTTAAACACACAAAGAACAATGTACACCAATTTTTTCTCTAAGCCGAGTGAAGATAATGTTATTTGGAATCTCAGCATAAAAAAGATCTATATTAATTTCCGGAAGATCTTCATTGTCTACAGTAGGCCAACCGCACAAAACAACCAGCCAACCAAAAAAAAACATAAATTGATTACACAAAGAAGGACTGTATTATGCCGATTTTTTTTGCACTGGCTTTTTCTGTAGTGTATTCTCAGTCATCTAAAAATCACACAGATCAGATCACATCATAAGCTTAAAAAAAAGAGAGC
>JADBJO010005349.1:127500-145000 GCA_016801955.1 Conus betulinus | reverse complement strand
TTCACTTTATTATACATTATCAAATTGAGTTGATGTAGAATTAAAAGCATAAGCGAGACTTACTTTGGTAAGTTGAAGGTCATGCTGGATTCTATAGAGGATGGGTTACAGATATGGAGGGAGATATGAGAGCCGCGCATGCGTAAGACCGCCATACTTGAGAGTGAGAAATACATCATTTATATAAAAATTATCTAAAATATTTTGTCAACAATATTACATGCATCTGTCTCAATCTTGAAGTCCACTTGATGTTTTTCCACTTCAATCATTTTTATATACACAAAAAACAAACAACAAAAAAAACAACCAACCAAACAACAACAAACAACAACCCCCCCCCCAAAAAAAAAAAAAAAACAAAAAAACAGCCTATTTTGATTTGACAAAATAACACCTTCTAAACTGGGTTGGGAGTGTGGGCATATCTCCCCCATATCCGTAACCCATCCTCTATGGAATCCAGCATGACCTTCAACTTCCAATGTAAGTCTAGCTTATGCTTTTAATTCCATTTTGCATGGTTTACGGATATTCCGGTAGATATGAGACCTCAGAGCAGGCTGTTTTTTGTTGTTCTCAGAATATATATGAAATATTCAATGCACAGTTTTGAACACATTCGTAAAAATTTCACTGTATTTGGTACATGACACTTTGCAGGTTCCTTGATTTTTTGGAATTTCATTGAAAATTTCCATTCAGGTAACCTTATCAAATTGAAAGGTAAATATAATTACAAATACACTGAGTGTTGTTCACATGTTCACATTTGTACCAGACAAACTCTTCGACAGACTAGAAAAAAACACATTTGTAAAGACAGAAATGCTAAAAAATGAAATGTTCAATGTCTGGTCTGTACATTATGAGTATTACTTCATACTACAGCATGGTAAAGCACCATCTTTCACCCTCAGTCTATATGCACATAGCATGAAAGTCTTTTCACTTCATTTCTTCTTTATAGAAATATTTTTGAATTCCGTTTATGGCATCAGAGTCCACCTTTTTTGTTTCGCCTTGGACAGGACGGAAATAAAACTTCCTAAAGTTAGACTCATTTGACCATCCAGCTTTCTTCAAAATGTCATCCAATGAAACACCAGAGATTTTGCCATCGCTGAAGCAGCAGCACCTCTGAGGCTGTGTGGAGCAAAATCTTGAATTCCAGCATCCCTAAGTACACACTTCATCCACCTACTCACTGTGTCATGAGAAAAACTGGGTTATCAGGTTTGACAAATGATAATAATAGTTGTTCTTTATCCCCCCTGGTTGTTTCGTTTTTGCGATTAATCTTTCATTACCTGCACAACACACAAGTTTTTGTCTTCAAATGTTCTAAGTTCTAATGCATTCTGGTGATGTCCTTTCCTACTATGTTTCAGTTTTTCTTGTACCAAAATAACACATCCCTGATGACTGAACTTTCAACCACTGCAGTTTTATCAAGTGAATTGTTTGAATTATCTGTGCGGTTGTTAACAACAAAAGTGCACACAGTTTCAATGTCATTTCCTTAAGAGTAAGTTCTGAATTGGCTTTCTTCTGTTTGAAATAATCTAATAACATGTTGACATCCCATGTTTTAACATACTTTGGTTCTGGTGTTCTCAGATCAAAAACACCTTTCATAAATCTAATTACAGAGGGATGTGAACCTGCTGACCCATCTTCTGTTTTCACAACTGCTGATACTGCACTACGGGCTGTGTTTATAGCACAATAACCCAAACCATCTGTGCATAACTGAATTAAAAATTCTAAAAACTACTGCTACAGAGGTCTGAAAGGGATCAATCTTCCTCGCAAGACAAAACCTTTTCCATCTTTCTAAATATGTTGCATACTGTCTCTGTGTTGATTCTCTCCATGAAGCACACATGATTTTACAAGTTTCTCCATGTATTCCCTGTGCTTCGATGGATTCCCTGAGAGTCTGGCTGCCACTAACTGCAACTTTCTGTGAAGGGGGTGTGGCTGACTTGAATGAGGTAACTGTAGCACAGATTTTCCTTTTGGTAGAAGACATGGCTGTTGAATCAACATGCATAGCATCTGAGGAAACCAGCAGCCTGTTTGCCATAGTGGTAGGATTAATAATCCTTCTGCCTTGCCCTTCTCCAGCTTTTTCAACACCTTCTGGATCTGGCTGAAATGTGGGGAACAGAGAAATGAGACTCTGGGTCCATTTGACAGTGAACGCATCTGTTGCAAAAGCCTCTGGATCTGGATGCCAGGAAACAAAGGCTTGAGCTGATAATTCAAGTGAGATGCAAACATATCAATATCAGGCTTTCCCAGAATATCCGACACCCTTTGAAAAATGTTAGGGGTTAATTTTCATTCTGTATCGTCACTAAATTTTCTTGACTTCATGTCTGCATCTTTATTCAGAACTCCTGGGATATATGCTTTTGCACCAGATCCAAATCTTTCTTGCAACAAAGTTACATTCTTCGGAATGGGATCCACCCATGTTTTTCACATATGCAACAGCACAAGTGTTGTCTGTCAATATTTTCACATGTCTGCCTATCACTTCATTTCTGAAACTTTTCAGAGCATATTCAATGGCAAGCAATTCAAGCACATTAACATGCAGGTTCTGTTCATTTTCTGCACATCTGCCCCCTGTCTGCTTTGATCCCTAAACTGTCCCCCAACCACCAGAGGCTGAAGCATCTGCAAATTTCTACAACAGGGTCTTCCCTATCCAAATGAAAACAGCCATATTTAATCTTCTCAATCCACCATTGAATTTCTGTTTCCTTCATGTGACAGCTCCATGACTGCCTCAAGATTGTCTTTATGCTTTTTAAGAGCAAATGTCTTTTTTCCCAGTGATCTGTAGTACAGTGGTCCCCACTGTTACTGCAGGAAAAGCTGCAACTTGATGGCCTATGACCTGAGCTAACTCTCTGATTTTGACTGTGCTTTTGCTTTCCAAATCATGCAGGCAGCCAGAATTTTCTCCTGTCTACCTGTTGGAAGAGTGACAGTCATATTTTCTGAATTTAATACAAATCCTAAATATTTTACGCTTTTCTTAGTTTTCAACACAGACGTTTCTTTGTGGACCACAAAACAAGTGTTGTGAAACAAATGTAACAGTTTCATCAATATTCCTTTGACATTCTTCTGGACTGTCACCTTGTAGAAAACTATCATCAATGAAAGCTGCACACAAGTGACCTTGGGCTGTTACAGTTGCACAGACTGGCTTAAGGAGTTTTGTAAAAAACAACAACAAAAAAACCTTGGACAACAGGACAATCCATTTGGCAAGCAGGTATAAACAGAATAACTGACCTCTCCATTCAAATTTCAGGAATTTTCTAAACTGAGGATCAACTGGTGCTGAATAATATGCATGCCTTAAATCCACAGAAGCCATGTAACAATCTTTCTTCATCAACCCAGTTGCTGACTGTAAATTTTCCATTTTGAAATGTCAATACTCTACATTCTGATTGAAATCTTTCAAATTTAATATCAACCTATATGTACCATCTGATTTTGGTACAAAAAATAGGTGTGATATATCTTGTCCTTCTTCATTCATGGAATGTTCTATCACTTTCATATTCAACAGTTTTTCTCAGTTTCTCTGTTTGTTTCTTCAATTAAATTTCCTCGAATTTGATTTTTTTTTGGTTACATTTTGACTCTGTGGCAAAACAGTGAGTGGAATCTTTGTACCCACCACCATTTCAAGAATGAAAGGATCGGATATCAGTTTCTCCCATTCAGGTAGATATTCTTTTAACCTGCTTGCCTGAAAAGACTCATGTCCTTCAGAACTTACCTCCTTCAGATGGCTCTCTGCACTGTTTAGACATGTGGAGGGAACTTTGGTGGCATCCCCCTGCCAGGTCTGAACTGGCCTCTGCTTCGTATGAATGCTGCCCTGCCTTGACCCCAGTTCTGGTTTCTTCCTCGGTCTCTCTCGGTTCAAATGAAGTTTTCGTAAGTTTGAGTAGGAAAAAAACTTCCTCCCTACTTTTGACTGAGTTGAAATCCCTGCCAAGTCTTGATGCACTTTCAATATTGCACAAGGACGCATTCAGATAATCCCCAAACAGTTGATCCGTGATTGGGACCTCATTTGACCCAAGCTTTTTGTACTTCTGATTTATGTTCAGTCCACTCAAAATCTTAGTTCGTCTGTCCAACGACATTTCGTGTGAGGCTTGCAGAATCAATGCCATATGGCATCTGCTGTATCCTTCAGCATTTCATAGTCTACCCCAATCACCTTGTCACATATTTTGGCCAATGTGCCTGCTGTTCTAGCAATCATTTTTTTTTTCTGTTGTTTCTGTACCCTCAGATCACTTACTCTGGCGCCGAACTCCAGGCTATTCCAAATTTCCTGGTTCACTTTGGGAACTAAGAGGTTGAAATTTTCAGACTTGATGTGTTTTTTTTCCATTTTTTCTTTCAGTTGATCTTCCTTTAACTTTCCCTTTGTCATTTCATTCAGAGTGCTTGTCAAGGCCTCATGTTGCAGTGGTGGTCCTACTTGTTCTTCATTTCTGTACTCCTGCTCTATCTCTTTCAGAGTGAGGGCATCAGATGAGTCATCATTGCCATTTTTTTCCTTTGGTGATTTTTCTGAATCTTTTATAATATTCTGGATTTCACTGTCAAAATCCTCTTCAGCCTTCTCTTTTTTCTTTTGGGGCGTCCTCAGAGGATCGATCCCACATCTCAGACCCACTGGCATGATCCTGATCCTCGATGTCTTCAACTATTTCGTCTGCTAGATCAATGCCTTCTGAATCCATGCGAATCCGTTTCAAAACCTTTTTCCTTTCTCCAATTGCCAATAAATTCCAGCAATTGCTGTTGTGTTGCCCGCATCTCATTCCATTCAGCCTTGGGAATAGCAACCGATTCTACTTTTCCACTCCCTTCCATTAGGAGCTCTTCTTCGTCATGAAAAAACTTCTGACGACGAAGGCGATCTCGCCATATCGAGCAAAACAAGTAGTCAATTTACTGTGCCCCTTTTTAATTGAATTTTATTTTAACGATTGACGATATGCTTTTGAAATTTCTACTATACACTGCTACGTGCTAAGCGATTTACACTAGAACTTATTTAACCTTCTGAAAATGTTTGACGGTGTAGGATTTTTTTTTTTCATTTTACTCACTGAGACCTTGGAAAGAAAACACAGCATGGCGGCCGGACGCATTTGCGATATGGCGGTCTTACGCATGCGCTGCTCTCATGTCTTCCGGAATATCCGTAAACCATACGAAATGGAATCAAAATCTTATAAGCTGTACTATTTCAAGCTGCAAGGCCAGTTAAGACTGACATTCGGATTTTATTCTTTTTTTAAAGTAAGGTGAATGCAGGCGGAAATTGAAACAGAAAAAAAAAAACAACAACCCACTGTTCTGCCGAATAAAAGCAGCAAGCAAGTTACGAGACAAATTACAAAGCTTTTGAACCTCTTTGGTTTTCTTAAGGCAAGACAAACGATATTCAAGAACGAACAATCATTTCTCTCCTTAGATTGGGTGCAAAATGGATTGGAATTAAAACGAGGCTGCTGGGAAGGAGACAATGGGAGTTAAATGATATTGATAATGATAATCGCTATTGTCCTAGTATTACTGATCCTATTGCCAGCAGCAGCAGCAGCAGTAGTAGTAGTAGTAGTAGTAGTAGAGTAGTAGCAGTAGCAGCAGCAGGAGTAGTAGTGGTAGTAGTGGTGGCAGCAGCAGTAGTAGTAGTAGTAGTAGCAGCAGCAGCAGCAACAGTAGTAGTAGTAGTGGTGGTGGTGGTTGTGCCAGTAGTAGTAGTAGTTATATATATATATATATATTATGATTTAAAAAAATGATATAGAAAAAGTGTGTGTGTGTGTGTGTGTGTGTGTGTGTGTGTGTGTGTGTGTGTGTGTATGAGTGTGTGTGTGGTCCCCTTCTTGAAAAAAAATGGTTAAATGTTTTTTTTTTTCCCGTTCCAATAGCGCTATATGCTTTTCACTCATTGATCATTTCTATTCTTTTCCGCCTACTATTACTATTATTAATGTTATTATGTTCATCATTATTACTATTGTTATTTGCGTGGTAGACTATCGATTTCGACAGTGTCACTGTGCAGATGAACTTCTCTCATGGGCACGAGTGTGGCTGGAGAGACCGATTCTCGACGCACATACCCGTGGGCAGTAGGGGATTTGAACGCGGCTGATGTGTGAAGGGAGGGCACTGAGGCCTTGCGTTTTTCTCTTGCATTAGTTATGTGGTTGTGGCGGTTGTCTTCAAATTCTTCCTGGGCCTTCCTGGTTAGACTTCGCCATACTGCTCTGTCTTGGGCACAAGCCTCTAGTTCTTTTGCAGACGTGTAGGTGTGCTTCAGATTGTCTTTTACACAGTCTTTGAAGCGTTTTTTCTTGGGCGGCCTCTGGGTCTCTGGCCCTGCCTCAGTTCTCCGCCGTACAGCAAGTGCCGAGGCAGTCTGTGAGGCTCCATACGGATGACATGTCCAGTCCAGCGAAGCTGGGCCTTCGTTAGCATGGCTTCGATGCTGAGCAGACCGGCTCTGTCCAGGACTTCGAGGTTGGTCACTCGGTCTTGCCCACTTGATGCCCATAATCGCTCGTAGTGATCTCGTGTGGAAGCGTTCAAGCTGTTTCGCGTCCAGGACTCACAGCCGTAGAGTGAGAACAACAGCTTTGTAGACCTTGATCTTTGTGTCGAGCTTGATGCTTTTGTGGGTCATTACACGAGTAAGTAGGCAGCCAAGAGCTTGGCTGGCTTTGCTGATCCTGGCAGAGATTTCTCTGTCAAGAGAGCCATCACTGGAAATGACGCTCCTGAGGTACTTGAAGTGCTCGACAGTTTTCAGAGTAGTGCCTCCGATGGTGATGGTGGAGGAGGTTGCACTGTTGGGCCAGGGGAGGGTTGGTAGAGCACTTCTGTTTTTCCAAGGCTGATTGTCAGGCCAAAAAGCCAAGAGACTTCCGCAAACCTGCTGACAATGAACTGGAGGTCCGCTTCTGTGTGTGCCATCAGGGCACAGTCGTCAGTAAAACAGTGTCAGTCACAAGTCTCTCGAATGTTCGGGTCCCGGCGCTCAGCCGACGAAGGTCAAACAGAGAGCCGTCCAGCCTGTACCTGATGTAGATGCCTCTGTCAAGATCTCCAAGGGCATGGTTCAGCACGCACGTGAAGAACAGGTTGGACAGGACCGGAGCAAGGACACAGCCCTGCTTGACGCCGTTCGAGATTTTCAAAGGGAGCAGAGCTGTCACCCCCAACAAGCACAAGGCCAACCATGTCGTCGTGGAATAGGCGGATGATTTTTGTGAATTTTCTCGGGCAGCCAAGCTTGGAGAGTATGACCCACAGCGCCTCCCTGTTCACCATGTCGAAGGCTTTTGTTAAGTCGATGAAGACAGAGTAGAGGTCCATCCGCTGCTCAATGCGCTTTTTCTGTCTCACCGAGAAGACCATGTCGATGGTGCTGCGGCCTGGTCTGAAGCCAGACTGTGACTCCGGCAGTGACGGTTCTGACACAGCGCTGATCAGGCGGTTTAAGATGACTCTTGCAAGGATTTTCCCAGCGACTGAGAGGAGGGAGACGCCTCGGTAGTTACCACAGTCAGACTTGCTGCCCTTGTTTTTATACAGGGAGACAACAGTGGCATCTCGAAAGTGTTGTGGCATGATTTGTTCCCCCCCAAACGCTGCAGAGTATGTCGTGGAGAGTGTCCAGGGCCACTGGACCGGCTGCCTTGTACATCTCGGCTGGGATGCCGTCCATGCCTGGTGCCTTACCACTGCTCGTCTGCATCACTGCCTTAGTGATTTCCTCGAGGCTGGGTAGAAGGTCAAGCTCTTCCAGGGCTGGCTTCTCTGGGATAGCGTTCAAGGCTGAAGGGTCGACTGTGGACGGTCTTTTGAGTAAGGTGGAGAAATGTTCCCTCCAGCGTTGTGTGATGCTGTCCTTGTCTTTCAGCAGGGTCTTGCCATCTGCAAACAGGAGTGGGATGGTGCTCGGTCTCTGTGGTCCGTAGAGAGCCTTGAGCGAGTTGAAGAACTCTTTGGAGTAATTCAAGTCGGCATATCGTTGAACCTCATCAGCTTTCCTGTCTCACCAGCCGTCTTGCATTGTGCGCAGTTCTATCTGGGCTTTGCTCTGGAGTTGCTTGAAGCGATTCTTCTTAGAGGTGGAAGATAGATCGTTCTGCCAGTTGATATAGGCAGTGTGTTTCTCTTCTAAGAGTTTGTTGATATCTTCATTGATTTTATCAAACTAGTCCTGGTGGACATGCTTCTTGAGGCCAAGAGTGGCTTTGGCTGACTCTGTCACCATCTGTTTGAACTGGTACCATTGTTCTGTTGGGTCTCCAGTCAGCAGTCCCTGAGCAGTCAGAGTCTCATCTAGATGAGTTTGCAATTTCTCTTTTACGAAAGGATTCTGCAGTTTTAGGATGTTGAATTTTGATCGAGCAGCCTTAGGCTTCCTGCGTTGGACTCTGGCTATGTGAAAATTGAAGACCGCCCTCACTAAACGGTGGTCCGTCCAACACTCAGCACCTCGCATGGCTCTGGTGATCATCACGTCCCGTGTATCCTGCTGTCGAACAATGACATAGTCTATAAGATGCCACTGCTTGGACCTCGGATGCATCCACGTGGTTTTGTGTTTGTTGGCCAGTCTGAAGAGGGGTGTTGGTGATGGTGAGACCATTCTCAGCGCACACAGTCAGGAGCAGTAGCCCGTTGCTGTTCATCTCTTGCCGACTCCCTGGGAACCCAGTACTCCCCACCCCCACCCCCCAACCTAGTTCCCCCCCCCCCCTGCTCTGGTGATCTGTCCCCACTCTTGCGTTGAAGTCCTCTAGGACTACCAGCTTGTCGCTTGCAGGAGTTGACTTCACAAGAGAGTCCAAGGTTTCATAAAATATCTCCTTGTCTTCCTCACACAGCTTGTGAGTGTGGAGGCGTAGGTACTGATGATGGTGACATGCCTGGAGCGACCGACGGGGAAGCGCAGTTTCATCAGTCATTCGTTGATGCCGGTGGGGATATCAGGGAGTTGGTGTAGCAGAGTGTTGCAGATGGCAAATCCAACTCCATGCTGTCTGTCGTCATCTTCTGCTTTTCCCTTCCAGTAGAAAGTGTAGCCTCCCTCTGGTTCACAGATCGCCCCCCCCCCAGCAAAACGAGTCTCGCTGAGCGCAGCGATGTCAATCCTGTATCGCGCCAGCTGTTTGGCTACAAGAGCAGTTCTTCTGTGAGGCCGTGTTGTGTCCTCTCTATATCCAGCAATGTGCGCACGTTCCATGCTCCGATAATGAGTCTTTTTTCTTCTTCTTTTTTCTTTTCGACAGCTAAGAGGGTTAACTGCCAGCTGCAGCATGCTGGCCAGTTAGTTATAGGGCAGGCAATTTTTAGGACACCTTTTCTAGTCCCTTCCCTTACTAGGGTGAGCAGTGCTGTCCTGAAAAGGGCTGCTCAGACACCTGGGATGCAACCGACCTCCACTGCTACCCCGGGTACAATGGAGAGCGACCATCTGTCCTAGGCCGCCTACGTGTAGGCTTGGAACTACGACTGCCAGTAGTAACCGCTACCTGACGCTTCGTCCCGCCCCCATCGCTGCAGGACTTTCTGAGTCAGAAGAGGGAAGTATGAGGGGATTGGTTTGGGGAAAGAAAGGGGAATCTGCACAAAAACCTGTGCGTGATTTGGTTTTTGGTGGGGAAGCTGTTGCACTGGAAAAACCCCACCTTCTCGGCCGCAGAAGCCAGAGTCCAGCGGCACAAAGAATGTTACGACTGGGAGCCTCCTTCCACAGTGTGTTGTTGAAAACCGCCCTCCAAGCCGTTGAATCAATCACGTGATTTCCTCCGCCTTGTCCGCCGGGAACGAACTTCACACGCTAGTGTGAGCAAGCCCTGAAATCACCAAGGGTTTGAAACTGTCGGCTACCCTCATCAGGTTCAGCCAGTCTGCCATAGCTGTTGCCCGGGGTGTGGCCGCTGCGCATGCTACAGGGAACCACTGATTAGAGTTGAGTGCCATGTGGGAGCCAATAGTGGACGAGCTGTCCTGAAAAGCACATGGCAAGCCCCCCCCCCCCCCCCCCCCCCTCCCCCCCACTAGAGGTAGTCCCTCCATGACACCCCATACACTATCGTTATTATTGTCATCACTGTCATCATCATCATCACTATCATCACTACTGTCTCCCTGCTCCAACAGTACTGTTATCATTTTACTCATTGATAACTTCTATCCTTTCAACCAACCATTAGTATAACTTACATTATTTTTTTTATATAATATTACTGTCGTTATATTGTCATGGTATCAATATTATCAGTACCATAATCATTATCACCATCGGCATAAAAAAGCAAATTCATTACTGTTACAACTATTATATCTACTAGTATCATTAACAATATTACAATGGATTAATACATTTCTTACATTCCAACCTACCATCTTTTTAATGTCCTTTATTATTAGTATCATCAAACAGAGATAAGTTAAACAACTGGCGACCTATTACATGAACAAACACTGATTACAAAATACTGGCAAAAGAGCTTAGCGGTGAGATTAGGAAGGGTGATACCGACATTGGTTAACGAGGATCAGGTAGGGTACATAAAGGGTAGAAACATAGCAACAGTTGTGAGAACGACAGATGATGCGATTAATTATTTAGATATAACGGGTAAATCAGGATACCTTGTGGCTCTAGATGATTTCCAAAACTTTCGACTCCAAAAGTGTTTGGTTTTGACAGTTCTTTTCAGACATGGATATCGGTTTTAACCAGCAATTGCCAGAGTAGTATTAACATGGTGGATGGATCTCTGAGGCTTTTGATGTTAACTGTGGAATTAGGCAAGGCTGCCCATTCTCTCCCCTTGCCTTTATTTTAGCGGTAGAGATTTTAGCAATAAAAATAAGAAACAGTTCTATCTCAGGTATTATGACACCAAAAAATGATGTTAACGCTGTATTGAAAATAAAACAATTAGCTGATGATACGACACTATTTCTTAAAAATAGAGAGGATATGATAATGTCTTTAAACATACTTAACTCGTTTGAAAACTTTTCAGGACTTAAACTGAATTTGCACAAAACCAAAGCAATACGACTAGGTAAAGGAGGAGAAGAACGGAATTTACCGTTTCCCATCGTTGATAAAATAAAAATCCTGGGAATTTTTTTTCAGACAGAAACAATGGCTAGAAATATTGAAGATAATTGGAAAAGTCGAGTTAAAAGAATCCATAATTTGATAAAACAATGGAGTAGAAGGGATCTCAGTATACATGGCAAAATTGTTATAGTTAAATCCTATATTGTCAGCCAATTGACATTCGTTATGCAATGTATAGGTATCCCGGAAGTAATTCTTAGGCAGGTGAACACATTGTTGTATAGGTTCATTTGGCAAAGAAAATTTAGCAACCGTAAAGCTTTCGAAAAGTGAAAAGAAAAACAATGGAAAGTGACTATAGTGAAGGAGGACTTAAAATGATTAATATGTTAGAATTTCAAAAATGTTTGTATTTACAATGGGCTGGAAAGCTGTTTTGTGCTGCTAACGATAATTGGACCTTTATACCCAAATGGCATTTGGGTAAACTTGCTACAGAACGAAATATTTTCAGGATAAACTGCAGATCAAAGCAGCTACAAAAAGTGAGTGAAATAGAAAACGACTTTTGGAAAGAAGTCATTATTACATATCTAGATAATAAAAAAGAAATTAAATTACAGGATGTAAACAGTAAGAACGTTCATAGTCAAATGCTATTTCATAACACTCTAGTACAATATAAGAGCAAGGTTTTGTACTTTCAAAATTGGTTCGAAAATGGATTTGAATGTGTTCAAAATATAGTGCATGCACATGAAAACCGACTATTGAGTTTAGAAGAAGTTTCAAATGTAATAGATAAAAATAAAGCAAATGTAATTTTTGAATACAACGCTCTTTGCAACGCAATTCCAAGACAATGGATGAACTGGATTCAACGTGGCGAAATGAGCCGTGAAAACATCCATGTGGAGTCCTGCATTGCAAGTGAGTTTAATGTAAAACCAAAGAAAATAAAGACCTTATTATTAAAAGCGGGAGATGAAATTAATATAAAACCTCACGCTTATGAAGTCTGGCAAAGAAAATTTAATTTTGTTCTCAACGACAGTTTTTGGATCTTGCCGAGAAAAGTTTCAAAAGAAGTTCGGTTACACGAACTACAATGGAAAATAAACCATAATATCTATCCAACAAATATCATTCTTGAAAAAATGAAAGTAACAGACTCTAATAAATGCGATTACTGTATTGATGAGATTGATTTCATTGAGCATTTCTTTTTTCAATGCCCAAATGTAAGTCTATTTTGGAAAAAAAAAATTGAAGTACTTTTATGGCTTGAAACTGGAAAACCAGTAAAATTATTGGTTGTGGATGTTTTATTTGGTGCTTGTAAAAAGGAACTGAACCAAAAAGAGTCTGTATTAGTTAATCATATCATTTTGTTGGGCAAAATGTGTATAAGTATAGCGCGGAAAACAAAAGCACTGTCTTCTCTTCAGATCATTTTTGATCAACAATTAAATATGACTTCTCTCCCTCTCTCTCTCTCTCTGTGTGTGTGTCCCTGTGTGTGTGTGTGTGCGTGCGTGCGTGTGTGTGTGTGTGCGCGCGCGCGCGCGCGTGGGTGCGTGCGTGTGTGTGTGTGTGTTTTGTTTTTTTTCTCTGGGGGGGTGGGGGTGGGCGGTGTTCGGGTGGGGAGGGGGGGTGGGGTGGGGTGGTGGGGGGGGTGGTGGTGGTGGCGGTGGTAGTGGTGTGACGTGAGGAGTGCTCACGCGCTAGCGTAGAGGGATGGAGAGGTAAACGGGCAATTGGAGTAACGATATCCTTTCATGCGTGTGCACATTCCAAATTGGTTGCTAACACATAAATTTGCTTTGGCACTGTGCCTTCAACATATGATTACTAGTGTTACATATTTGAGAAGGGGGGGGGGGGGGGGGGGGGGGGGGGGGGGGGGGAGGGGGGGGGGGGGAGGAGGGAGGGATGGAGGGGGGAGAGAGAGAGAGAGGGTGTGTGAGTGTGTGTGTGTGTGTGTGTGTGTCACAAAATGAAAAACCAAAAATGATTATTTTTGTTTCATATATGCTGTTTCTTTTGTATATATATATATATATATATATGCAACACAGTATCAGAGTGAGTGTGCCAGTCCACCACACATTAGAACATCAGCAAACCCAGACAAATTGTATCAAACGCCAAGACACACTAAAATTTGCAAAACTATGTCCATTTGTAAGAGAACATACAGACTATGCATGGTGTGCAAGAGACTGGTTGGGAAGGAAAAAAAAAAAACCCCAAAAAACATACTTGTGGAATTTTTTCCCCCTTTTTTTTTTAATGAAAAGGAGAGTGTGAAGCACCAAAAAAAGGTGGATTCTGGCCTTAGGAGGAAAAAAAAAAACCCCACCTTAGGTGCTCTACTGATCCGACAACTGATGCCACCCAAAAAAAAAAAAAAAAAAAAATCAACCTACCATTTTTCCAATCTTTTATATCACAGCTGTCATTATCTTATGATCATAATCCTGATTATTACTACAGCTATCAATAATTTGTATGTATAATTATTAAACTGATATATATATATAGTATATATAATTGACTAATACAATTCAAGGATAAGTATGCATTCATATCTGCAGTGGCAGTTAATTTTGCCTAACAGTATGTTTTTGAGAAGGTGAGTGGAGAATATTCAATACTTCTCAATTGAGTCTTCAACAAGTGTATAGTCTCCAAGGAGGACACACTCTCCAAAGGGGAGAAAACTCACTAACATATAACTTCTGGTCAGATACCGGTATTTCGAAACATATAACTTCTGGTCAGATACCGGTATTTTCGAAACCTGATTGTTTTTTTTAATGACTGCGGAAAATGGTAACTTAACTCCTCTGCCTTTTCGGTTTTAAGAAGAATGCTATCCCAGAATAAGGCTGGTGTGCAATACCATAGTATGTTTGTTGAGTTTTCAAAAACCAACCAAAGGTGCCACCTAAGAAGCAAAAGAAAATCAAGAAAGAGCAAAAACAAGCTACGTTTTCTAGTGAAAAATAGAAAATATAAAAAGATAACCTCTTAAGACACAAGTGCTGAGGGCCAGTTCTTGGAATGAATCCACAAAGGACTAAATTATAATTGACTAACAAATTCCAGGGATAAGTAAACGAGCACCATTCCAGCAACTTACAGAGCAGCTTGGTGTTGCAAAGACTGCAAGAAATATATAGGAAGGGAAAAAAAAAGATGACGACGTAATCTAACGTCCAGAACCAGACTATCAGAAGAGATACTTCAGCAGAAAGAAAAGATGCAAACCCAGCTATTTTGCAGGGTACGCTGGTAATCCACTCATTTTCATACGTGACATAATTGTCACCAAATAGTTGGTTAGCTCCTGTGATGGTACTGCAGTGGACACCCATGCTCAAGTAACTACACTGTAAGGTTTTTGTACATACAGAAACGTTTTCAACTAAACTCTTTGTGGCATACTGACCGATAAAACATATACTATTTCCACAAACAATGAGACAACTAAACAGCCCAAACAGACAAACGTAGAGATTCGACGATAGTAGGTTTTCAAATGATGATAGTGTACACAAGGGTGCCTCACAATCGGCTCCTTTTAAAGCAGTGGAAGTAAATATTTTACAACATATTCAGTAACCAGAAGAAAATATAATGGATAGCTTATCATATCCCAAGAATATATCAGATGGAAAACTTGATTTGTGTTTTCTCTCAGATTAGTCTTTGAATTATACTGTGTTCTTCGAAAGTCTCGTTTTTGTGCCCCTGTAGTTTGTCCCAGTTGTTAAGGATAGGCCACATTTACAGACTTTGCTTTTGAAAGATTGAGCTGTGTTGTATTGTTTGTTGTATGACTGTTTGTTCTTGATTTCTTTCCCGTCTCCAGCGTAACGGGGTATCTCCTGTATAGTTTCTGGAGATACGAGGGCCTAGTTATTTCTTCCTTAGTGGGCTTTGGTTTCATTATCGTTGGTTATCTCTTCTGATTACTTCTGCTTCTGTCTTTACTTAGGGATTGTGTTACTTCTTTAGCGTTCTTAGGCCCTTTTCTCTTGAATGAGTGGCTGTCTGAACCACTTTGACAAAAAATTAATTAGTTGTTTTGGAGTGTGTGTGTGTGTGTGTGTGTGTGTGTGTGTGTGTGTGTGTGTGTGTGTGTGTGTTTTAAAAAAAAAGCAAACCTGTATTTTCTACCCTGGTAGGACAATTTTTACATTGTTGTTGTTTGGCAGTTATTGCCAATTGTGATGTTTTTCCCGTATTCCTGATTTGTTATTTCATTGTTATTCATCTTTTTTTGTTGGATGGGTTTTAAAAATACCGAGTCCTTTTAAACAGTGATTGGTCGTTAGTGTTTGTTTGAAAAACAAATTATTTTTTTGGAATATATATATAGTGTAGTAGACAGAGGTTTGAAACCTTTTGGCCTTTGATAGCAATTGTTTGTCTTTCAACTGTACTTTTATCCTGTTGGACAGGACACTATTTCATATCTCGCTATGGCACAGAAAGCTAAGGAAGCAAGTCCTGTTGTGTCCTCTATGGACGAGAACAAAGCTTTCACAAAATATTTACAGTGAGGTAAGGTATTTGGTTTGGAGGGAGAGGCTCTGTTGACTATGTAGATAAATGCATTGCCCACGTCATGGAAAAAGAGGAAAAGAATCAGGATGAAATAATTTCAGTTGAGAGTACAGGAAGAGGAGATAAGTAAAACACAGCAGGAAGAAGAGATAACTAAAAGAGAGCAGGAAGAAGAGACAACTAAAAGAGAACAGGTACAAATGCATGAGGAAACTAAAAGGGAGCAGGAGCGAATGCAAGAGGAAACTAAAAGAATTCAGCAAAAAGAGATACAGGAAACTAACAGAATACAGTTGCAAGTGATTTCTCAGCAGGGCGTAGTCTCAGGACAAGACACTGACAGTCAGGGTTCTGGTTTGGCCAGGTCTAACGCCCCTCGTCCTACTTTTCCCGAGTTGCCCCCTTTCAAAGAACGGACTGGTGACATAGACAGTTATCTGTTTCGCTTCGAAACCCATTCTCGTTCCCTAGGTCTGAGAGTTTGTGGGTTACATACCTGTCTGTATTGCTTAAAGCGTTCTGCCTTAACCCTGTACCATAGTCTTGCAGTGAATAATATTGTGTCATATGAGCTTCTAAAAGAGAGTTTGTTGAAAAAGTTCCAGTGTACTCCGGATGGTTTTCGGAAGCGTTTTCGTGAGGCTAAGCCTAGTACAGATAAACCTTTTGAAACCTTTGCAGTTGAGCTTAGGCGTTTGTTTGACCATTGGCTCCTTTTGGCAAAACTTGATAAGTCTTTTGAAGGTCTGGTGGATCTACTTTTGCTTGAACAGTTTTTGGAGTGTGTCTCTAAGGACTTGGCTACTTTTCTGTGTGAAAAAGATGAAAAAAAAAAACTTTTGGTGATATGGTAAAGTCTGCTGAAATCATACAGACGGGCTCATCCTACTAAGGTGCTTTCTAAGAAAGCTGATGTTAACATTTTTGGTTCTGTTGGACATGTCCCAGGAGATCCATGCCATGGTCAGTCCCTTGTCAGTCTGATAGAGGAAAACAGGCATTCTACTTTACAAAGTAGTGGTCAGAGCTGTGGTTTCTCAGCTGATTGTGGAAATAACTT
Source organism: Conus betulinus (assembly GCA_016801955.1). Classification (NCBI taxonomy): domain Eukaryota; kingdom Metazoa; phylum Mollusca; class Gastropoda; order Neogastropoda; family Conidae; genus Conus; species Conus betulinus. The sequence goes on along the minus strand of JADBJO010005349.1, from coordinate 128,204 downwards.
TGGTGGCAAGTGTTTTCGTGATCGTTATGGCCGTCGTAACTCTGGTTGTAAGAGGTGCTCCTGATCAGTCTACTGGTGTTCAGAAACAGAAAAACGATGAGTCATTAAAGTCTTGTTTCCAGTTAGTGTCTTCTGGTGAAGTGAAGAAGTTAGGTACATCTACCTTTAACTGTTACTTGTCTGATGGAGTTCTGTACAGACAGTTTGTCGAAAATGATATGTCTTTTGATCAGGTAAATGACTACCGGATTTTTAAACAGGTCACTCAGCTAGGAATAGCACTTACTTGAAGCTTTCGACATTCCTCCGTCCGTCTTCTTCAGCGGTGGTGTTGCTACTGGGTGAAACTGGAGTTCAGTTTTGTGTGTGTGTGTGGGGGGGGGGGGGGGGGGGGGGGGGGGGGGAGGGATGGAGTCTGCCTTTTTTTGTCTCTCATGTGTTGGTGTTTTAAACTTCATTAGTGGTCTTTCCGTACCCTGTATAATGTGTGACTGTAGGTTCAGATGTCTTACCACTGAAGCGGAAAACTCTATCCGTTCAGAACTTTTATTTGACTATGTATATGAGTAATGTAATGCTCATGGGAATTTCAACGCCTTTTAGTCTGTCAGCAACTAAACTAAGGCATTTTATCTCGCTTAGGTTTATCGGAACAAAAGCATTATGTCAAGGCTGCACGTCGCTTGGAAAATGAAAATACCTCT
>JADBJO010005349.1:90000-125000 GCA_016801955.1 Conus betulinus | reverse complement strand
TAAGGCATAAAAAAAGCAGTTATGGTAATTCGGTTCCTTTAGTTTGTTTACAAAATTATTTGAATCCCAGGTGCAACCAGTTGGCGCAGCATGGTGCAGAAATCTGGGCGTTTGATAGTGGCACTGGAATTGAAAATGTACATGTATTTGTCATGAAATGTTTTCTAACTGTGGACGCCAGAACTCCAATTGATTTTGTATATGGTGAGCTAGGAAATTTTCCGATCTGTGTAAACTCTTATATAAATTCCGATCTGTGTAAACTCTTATATAAAATGTATTAAATACTGGCTGAAATTAACGCAGATGGACAGAAGTAGCTTACCTTTGAATGCTTATAAGTATTGTATAATTTGGACACAAGTGGCAAGAAGACGTGGGCTACAAATATTTGTCAGTGCTTAAATTCATATGGGTTAACTTTTGCTTGGGATAATCAAGGTGTTCATTGTGTTTCAGTTTCATAAACATCTTTTAGGCAAAGCGTTATAGATACTAGGTGACAAGACTGGCACGATCACATGTACACTAGTGATAGATTTGCTGAATATCGACAATTTAAATCTACGTGATCGGTTGAACCGTTTATTGGAATTGGTATCCGTATTCTCTCTCTCTGTGTGTGTGTGTGTGTGTGTGTGTGTGTGTGTGTGTGTGTGTGTGTGTGTGTGTGTGTGAGAGAGAGAGAGAGAGAGAGAGAGAGAGAGAGAGAGAGAGAGAGAGAGAGAGAGAGAGTATTAGTGTCTCAGCTGATGCAAAATTTCCCATCAAAGGTTTTCACAACAGAACTACAATTGTCTTTTCAAACAAGAAAATCTACAGTCCACGTCCACATCCCTAGGAATATACAACTGACATTCAACGCTTCTCTTTGTTCATCTGTACGTCGTGCGAACATGGTGTATTTTAATGCCACTCTGAAGTCAGATGAGGAATTAATGGTTTAGTTTTAGTGGATCATAATTACAGCATCAACACCACCAAACTACATGTTGTTTCATGATAAAGAGATCCACGTGTACATGCCATGTATGGAATATCTAATCAAGAGCATGCGCCACGGACGGACAACGTGTCCCCGTATTTGAACAATCTCCAGTGAATAATCTGCAGTGAACACGTCATATCGTATGTCATCTTTAAAAACCTTAGATTTAAAGGCAGTGACAATCGCTGCTGGTTTGTACGTGTGTACCCACAAATTAATCTGGTGCAGGTAAAACCCCTGTAGAACTAAGCTTAATATTTTCATCTAGCGTTTATACCAGAGCTATCTGTTGAAAATTAAATCTTGATCAACTTAAAAAAAATCCTCCAAGCAGCATTCGTTGTGAAATGACATGTGCGTTTGGTCTGTCTTCTGGTAAAACTGACACGATGATGTTCACATTGTGCCCTTGCAAATAACGAATTATAGAGACATAGAATTGGCATAAGAAACAAAAAAGGCTGTCATATACGTTTACAAACCAGGAGGGATAACTGCATGGTTTTTTTTTTTTTATAATTTGCACCTTGCCCTACGTATACAATAACACGATATTATGCCAGGGCTTCAACATGTGTATGACAAAATGTTTGGGAATTTTTACTTCTGCTTACTTCATTCTAAGACGTGACGGAAAAACGAGTGTGAGTGTGTTGTGTTCACTGACTGTCACATTGCCAAAATACATTGCTCCTGCCTTGAAACGTAACTGCTAGCCTTTCAACCCTGGACAGATACTGTTAATGACATAGTTCATTTGTTTGTGATTGTTAAGAGCTGAATTCACATCTGAAGGTATTACCGGATTTAGAGCATCTTTATATGGATGACCCCGTCAGGAGTGAAAAGTGGCTGTTGCGGTGGTAGTTATCAAACCATCAATACTGATGCAACTGACAGAATCAGAGAACTTGTCAACATTTGGCTTCTATAGGATCCATCATTAGCAGTGAGAGGTCCGAACGAGAAATCTTCTCGAGGGCAGGAAAGACAAGATAAACACTACTCAGACTTAACCAGTATTTGAAAAAAAAAAAATCGCTTTAAAAACTGAAAACCTAATGTTCCTGCATGTAGTGGTACATTCCATCCTCTTGCATGCACGCAACATAATAGACCCTCACATTCTACGTGGACAGAGTTCAGGCCTTTGAAATGATGTATTACCACAAGACACCCAAGCTCCAGACATACTGATCATATCAGAAATGGACAGGTGCATCAAACCCTCAGGCAGCACATCAGACCTGATGAACATCTCACGATATCAGCTAAGGACAGAGCACTACGTTAGTGTGACCACGTTACAAAATCCTGTGGCCTTGACAAAACAGTCTTCCAGGGTACAGTCGAAGGTGGAAGACGAGGGGAAGGCAGAAACAAAATGATGGACTCACCACATTGCGGAATGGACTGGAAAAAAACATTTGCAGATGCCAAATCCTTGGCACACAACAACAACAACAACAACAACAACAACAACAACAACAACAACTACTACTACTACTACTACTACTACTACTACTACTGACAATAATCATAAAAATAATAATGATAAAATGATAATAGAAATGATATCAATATTGATAATAATAGTTATAAGAATAATCATTATCGGAGACTACTACTACTACTGACAATAATCATAAAAATAATAATGATAAAAATGATAATAGAAATGATATCAATATTGATAATAATAGTTATAAGAATAATCATTATCGGAGAAGGCAAGAAGAGGAAGGAGAAGAAGATGGAGGAGAGGAAGACAGAAAGAACAAAGAAGAGAAGAAGAAGGATGTAGACAATGGGAAAGACAGGATCTAAGTATCTAAGTAGTGTATATATATATATATATATATATATATATATATATATATATATATATATATATGTGTGTGTGTGTGTGTGTGTGTGTGTGTGTGTGTGTGTGTATACTCAAAGGAAATCATAACACTTAAACGGGCTGCACTCCAACATTTTATTTTTCATAAATTTTCGCCCTGCTTTCGGGCTTCTTCAGGCGAACGCTATCACAAACTAAAAGGTATAAACAATATCCAGGCTTATCCATTGAAAACAATTCACTCGGGTAAAACAGTTCACTAAGGTAAAAAACTGGAGCATACAAAAAAGCATGTATACAAAAAGCATCTAAAAAGCCCGGAACACACACACACACACACACACAATTATGTATACCTAAAAACAAGACAAATCAAACATACACTTGATATCTGCCACCCGTGAACCCAACGCATTATTCCAAAAGAAAAAGAGAAGAAAAGCAACGAAATCATTTTCAAATAAAATGAATTTAAATGGAGTTTGGTTATAAAACAGATTAGCTTTGTATATAACCATACGATAAAACAAGAGACCTAGGGTTGGGGGGGGGGGGGGGGGGGGGGGGGGGGGGGGAGAGAGAGAGAGAGAGAGAGAGAGAGGAGAGAGAGAGAGGAGAGAGAGAGAGAAACATATTAACAGATAGACTGAGGGACAGAGAGAGAGAGAAGGGGGGGGGAGAAACGGGGCAAAAGAGAATTGGGGAGTGAGCAAGCGAGAGAAAGAGAGAGAGAGAGAGAGAGAGAGAGAGAGAGAGGGGAGAGAGAGAGAGAGAGAGAGAGAGGGAGAAGGGGCGTAGGGCAACAGAAAAGAGAGAGGGGAGAGAGAGGGAGGGGGAAGGGGGCGTAGGGCAACAGAAAACGGGGCGGGGGGGGGGGGGGGGGGGGGACAGCAGAAACATAAACAAAAAAAAAACCCCCAAAAACAAAACAAAACAAAACAAAAACAAAAACCCCAGAGGGTGGAAGGGGCAAAGGTAGGCATGGAATTTTACGGGATAAAAAAAAAAAAAATGGGGGGGGGGGGGAGGAGGAGAGGGGCGATAGCAAAGTAGGGGGAGGGGAGCAAAAGGATAGGCAAGGAAGAAGGGGGTGGGGGAAGAGAGAGAGAGAGAGAGAGAGAGAGAGAGAGAGAGAGAGAGAGAGAGAGAGAGAGAGAGAGAGAGAGGGGGGGGGGGGGGAGAGAGAGTATGGAATGATGGTGGCGTGGAAGTTGGGGTGGGGGAAGGGGAAGACAAGGAGGGGGGAGAGAGAGAACAAAAGAAAAGGCATGGGGGTGGGGGTGGCGGGGGGACGAGGGAAGGGAGGGAGAGAGAAAGGAAGAATGGGGGTTGAAAATTAGTGGGATAAGAGGAATAGGATATAGTAGAGGTATGAAGGGGTAAAGCAGTAAAATTATGGAAAGTCTATAACCATAAATGGATATTATGTCCAACACACACACACACACACACACACACACACACACACACACACACACACACACACACACACACACTCAACTATTTTCAGACAGAATGGCACACATTACATACACTTTGTCTTTATATACTTTACATTTACATATACCTAGTCTGCAATACATACCTACTCTTGCACACATTTATATTCTCATTATTATGAAGGAACAGTCTTTATATCACCCTTAATAAGGGATAAAATGGCAGAACACTTTACATTTAAGGTGTAGAATGTTTATAAATTCCCTGTTCTTCCTGGCTTGTTTGTCATCAATCCCCTCTTCTCAAGAAAAAAAGTCTGTCCATAAGCCCTCAATCCAATAAACTCTAATCTTTAAAAGGAAATGATAATCTGCCTTCGTCAAACTGCACACAGACAACACTTCAGTGGAACTGAATCCTTGTTTTTCGGGAAGTATTAAGATCCCAACGAGTATTTAACCCACAAAAAAAAAAAACTGTCCCGATATTTCCCATCCACCATGTCTCCCTTGCTCCCAGATACCTGTCATTTTCCACTGAGTCAATGGCAAAATATTTCCATGCATTGGTGCAGTTGTAGATTTTCAGGGTGTCTGCATGAGTTCATGTGGTAGGCAACTTGACACTTGTGATTTTTTCTTCAGTTTCACGTCAGATTTATGTCCTGCCCAGCGGAGTTTCAAGTTTACTGAGGAGCCAACATACCATGCGTCCTCGTGGATTTTTACAGCGGAGTAGGTAAATGACTCGTGGTGTAGTGCAGGTAAGGGTTTTTCGGATCTGCCATGTCCTTCCATCCCATGGAGAAGTGAAAATGTGTATGTCTAGACTGTGAACGCAGGTATCACATCGTTTTGCGGAGCATTTTCTAAAACCAGGTTGTGTTCTCGGGCCATGGTCCACAATATATATATATATATATCTGTCCTCGGGAGGGATTGTGATAGTTTCCTCATGCAGCTAGTGAAGGGGTTTTCATATTTATGATATACATTTTCCTATTTATTTCATCTTCTATTTTTCTTTTTTTTTTTTCCCTCTCAATTTCTAATCTTTGCCAAATCATTACTATAATGATGGAAGAATTGTTAACCTGCACTTGTTTTCCCCACTACTTAATTGTTCTGCATTATATATATATATATATATATATATATATATATATATATATATATATATATATATATACTAAACTGATGACAAACAAAACAAAGACGTCATAAGACATGTATCGAACGTGTTTTTTTGTTTGTTTGTTTGTTTGTTTGGTTTTTTTTTTTTTTAACGTTTTCCCCCCAATTTCTCACACCCATTAATTCCACAATTTTTGCATCCACATTCTCACTTATCCATCAAAATGCTTTTTTTTTTTATTATATTTTTGTCCCATCCGAGTTTGTAATACAATTGTACCGAAAAAGAGATAATACAACAGAAAAAGTCACAGACATTTATGAAAATAAACAATTTATACAGTGAGCTATGTCCACTCATGATCAGTGAACATTAATAACAGGAAAAAAAAAAAACTTTTTCTTACGAATAGTAATACATATTACATTCCTTCTACCAAACAAAACACAATCCTTATACAGACGCACAACCATGCGCATACACGCATCAGCACATACACATTTCAAGTGTCAGGAACTTCAGTTCTGCTGCCGAGTGGTTTTCTTTGGCCTACGTTCCTGGATTACCAAAGATTCACTGCCTCTCAGAGTCTTGGAGCGCTTCCTGGTTTCTGAGCGTGTCATCGGGTCCAGCCACTGTCATTATCGTTTGCAGTTTAAACCAGCACATGGCACGTGCATCTCCAATTGACTATTGTTACGTCATCGTAGATTATGACGTCAACGTAAAACTAGATAATAACATGATAGCTGGGTCAAATTCGGCCCAAAAATGGCTTCACCTTAAACTAATGCCTTCAAATCTAATTTCAACTGTTCTGAGTAGATTTATGGCCTTTCTTCAACATACCAAAACTTTACCAAATTCGGGTGGGGCAAAATATTTTATTTTTTTGCATTAAAAGGTGGCTTCCAGACAGTTTTTTTGAAAATGAGTGAATGAACAGTTTCAGTCAAATGTGGCAATATTTTCCAGAAATATTATCTAAACTGGCCACATAAGATTCATGCTAGTTGGCTCCTAATTTTTGACTGTGACACAGATATCTGGATCGGATAGAATAGAAATAGTACTAGAAAATGTACATAATTTCACTGTCAATTTGACCAAATCTATGGAAAACAAAGTACTCATCTTCAACATGAAACAGACAACATGAAAATACTGTTTATAATGTGATTGTGCCATGTATTGAGTACATAAATTGCTCTATGCAATGGTTCAAGGCATATATTTAGGGATCATTCTGAGTGATTATCTACCCCTACCCCCATTTCTTTGAAAATGAATGAATGGACAGCTTCAGTCAACTGTGGCAAAATTTTCAAGAATTATGGCCTAAATAAGCAGCATAAGCGTCATACTAGTTGGCTCCTAATTTTTGACAGTGAAACAGATATCTGGATCTAATATAATTGAAATATTACTAGAAAAATGTACATAATTCACCGTCAATTTGGGCATACATACTACTGAGAACAAAGTACACACCTTCAACATATAATAGACAAAGTGAAAATATTGTTTTTAATATGATTGTGCCATGTATAGAATACACAAATTGCTCTATGCAATGGTTCAAGGCATATATTTAGGGAGCATTCTGAGTAATTACCTTTCCTTACCCCCAAAGTTTAGTAAGAAACTAGCCCATTCCGGCTATACTTCTTATGCAGTGCTTATTAGGGTACTGGCGAATCGTATTCATATGCTAGCCTCAGAGTTCTACCTCCTCTTCACAGTCTTCTCTCCAGTGCACTGAATTATTGCAGTTCTCTCCTCGACAATGGCCACATGCCGCTGTGCAAACAAGTCCATGCTTGCGGCATGTGCACTGTGTTGTGCCCGCAGTTTCCTTTACAGTTACACCGAATGACATTCAGAAGCTCTTCTAGAGCAGCAGGCATATCTGTCGGTATAGGGAGTAGCATCCCATTGTTTACCTCCCATCCCCAGTTAACTGGATCCATTTGCAGGTCTCCATCAAGATGTTTCCAAGTCTGCACTTGGTAGTAGACGCGGAAACTGTGAAATTTTGCCGCAGATGAGAAGGAGGGAGGGAACTTGGGTGGGCTGACTTTGGTGAGACAGCAACCCTCTGCATGTACTTGATGTATCTCAGGTGGCCAAGGCTGTCATCTAATGATCCCCCATACATTTCTACTATTGCTTTTTCTCCTGCGTCTTCTATTTCATCCTGGGTACTTGTTTCTCTTCTTCTAAGACATCAGCAAACTTCTGGAAAGTTTGGGACATTTTCAAGAGTTTGACAGGCAGAGGTTTTCCTATTTTCATGAGTCTGCTGGTAGTATCACAGCCAGTAATGGCATGTGCAAACAGTATATTTTGGCAAATTTCCCTGCCAATTCTGCTCTGTGCTTCCTTTATGTCCCACAGCTTGGCCTTCTTATCCCCTCCAATTGGCATGAAAAAAAACGCCACAAAGGTCTCCATGTACATGATGCAGCAGCAACACCAGAAGGTCTGTATCTTCTCCAACCAGGACTGTTGTTCTGGATGATGCAGCCTCAAGGGTAGCCTTGGCAATCAGACAGTCTGCATCATCTTTGGCATGACGAGTTTGGAAGCCATTCTCCAACAGAGAACTACTCAGGAGATTGATAAAGCGTTGCTTGTTGGCTGGGTTGGCGAGAATTTTGTCACGGGTATCATGCAGGATCATGTCTCCAGTGAAATTCACCTGCACTGAGGTACCATGACGACGGAAATGGGTTGCAGCTTTTGTTGTGAGCTGTGTGCTGTATCCATCAAACACAACAGTGGCCCTGGCGTATTTACGTGACACAAAATTATGTGTACATATCAACCAGTTGATTGTATGTGGAACCTCTCTGCCATGGTAAGTGATGCAGCAAGGAACCTCCATCAAGAACAAAGTGTATGTCTGTACTTGGCAGAGTGCTGTTCTCATTCTGTGTTGACCAAAGCTTTTGTGCAAGAGTGGATTTTGTAGCCTCTCTCGGCAGGCCACTTGGATCAAACAGGGAGCAAGGAAGATTTGTCAGCTCGTACGAAAATAATGATGGAAGTTTGTCTGGCTCACTTTTTGCAATCTGCAGCAATCGTTGAAACAAGATATGTGGATCAACGATGACAGGTTCACCATTCACTTTCACAGCCAGTTTGGTGGCAAGAGTGATGGCTAACTCCTTCTTTTTGATGACAACGCCCAGCACACTTTTTCCCAGTCATGCCATCGGGAATCCTCTTGCCAATAGCCTTAGCTTGATCAATATTGACTGCACCATCTGCCACACGCCCTGTTGCAATGCTTCGCAGTGAGCAGTCTGGGTGGGAAGGGCTCCTCTCTGTCAGGTAGGAGACCAGCTTCTGGGTGTCATTATGGTCCCTGGCTTGCCTGGTCTTGCCCATGTCTGCATGCTGGTCTGTGGTGGTAAATGTGATGCCAGTGAGGGAATGCATCACCGAGTGATCTCGGCACAGGCAGGCATGGGCAGAAGCCACACAAGACGCTGAAACTCCCCTTAGCCAGTTCCTCTTGTAAGGCCACCACTGGTCTTGAGACTTCTCACCAACACCTGCTCAATGACAAGATCTTGCCACAAAAACCCGCCCAATATCTCTCACTCCTCCTGAAGACATGATGCCCGTTTTCATAGTCACTGTACACATCAGGATGTGTCTCTTGATGTGTCATCTGCTGGAGGTACAATCTAGCTGACTTGCATAATGGTGATGTCCAGCAGCAGCGAAGAATGGCAACATTTCAGCTACTGCTTGTAGGTGCAGTTGAAAGTGACCAGTTCTTTCGGCCTTGATGGATTTTTTTCAAAATGCCAATCATGTCGATGTATTGCAACCACAGATTGCTTGTGCGGCTGGAAGAAAGTCTCTTCTTATGTTCTTCAAGTCGATGTCGTATTTCATTCAGCACACCAGTTTTTGTTGTTGCTTCCTCTGCTGATGTGACACCAGACAGAAGTTGCTCAAGGATGCTGACAGCAACATCCAGGTGTTCATTTCCAATGTGCAGCTCTGCTTCTATAATGGAAGAATCACCCTCTTCGTCTGCTGTACAAACATCTTGTAGAGCTGAAGGTCAATTGACAGAGGGGGGTCTTCCAAACAAGTCAACAGAGTCTTCTGGCATTGATGGTGCTGCTGGTGTATCATGAGCGTCGCAATCTTCATCAAGAGACTGTTGTTCATCATCTGAGAAAGCATCCTTCTCTGGTGCTGTATCTGCTGCCTCGTGATGAAGGAGGATCCATGGCATGTCAAATGCCCCATAAGTGAGTATGGCATTGAGGGCTGCATCCATGAGCAGGTGTCCGCGCACAGCCCGAGAGTTCACTTTCCCACTCATAATGTGCACAACTGCGTTTGGAGCAAAGACCAGTTCCAGAGCCTCCTGCAGACCAGACCCAGCCATAAGATGGCCGATACACCCCAAGAAACTCATCTGCATGTGAAAATCCCCCAAGCGAAGAACTACAGACCGCAAGGGACTATCAGCTGATGAACTATTGACAATATTTTGGGCTTTGATGTAGAGAGGCTGATCAAAAGCGACCACTGGAGTGACCTTGTATTCCTTCACAGCCTTTCAGGCCAAGCTTCTGTTTTTCCCTAGGAGAATGGATCCCACCTCTGCATAAACTGTAGGTTTCATCATCATCCTGTAAACAGAAAGACCCCTATTTATGACCGATGTGAAACATTTTGCCTAAACAATATTTACAGTTGTGAAAACAATCATATAGAGCAACATTTCTGACATCGCTAAACGTTTTAAAAAATACCCCAAGTCTGAAACATAAACTGGAAAAAGGCTCAATTTTGACACAAATGAGTGTCCATACTTTTTGTAACAGCATCTTCTGCGATGGCTTCAGGTCCCAAGTCCGACGCACAACCACTACACCACGGCGCTTCCAAACACACACACGCTAGTCCACTGACTTAAACGGCTCTATTTTCCGATTAACATTTTTCCCTTGGCTAAAAGTGTAACAGACCACAGCATCATCCTTTTCAATGCAATAAACGCTCAGATCTAATCTCCAGTAACCTTGATCTAGAGTGGTTCATGCGTCCTAAAAATAGATCTGCCTCCGGCCAGCGCCAGTCACTGAAACTTGTGCAGCTGGCGGAGTTTGGACTGCTTACAACTCCTCTCCAACAACAAACATAAAATAGTTTTCATAAAACCAACTTTCACTTACCTCCGACAAGGTGCTGAGATCACTTCTTTCATCTGCATTCAACTCTTCACACACGGCGCTGAAATTCGCCATTGTGTCAATCTCTAGCACATATGTTGTCAGATGTATGGTGGCCGATTAGAGTCATCTGTGCGTGTTTTAATTGACGAGAATAAAAACATTTTTTTTTTTTATTAAACTTTGCCCCAGTCAAATTTGGTAAAGTATTTTTTGAAGCATCTGCGTGTCTTCTTGATACCGAATCAGTTGACCGGAGCGAGCGAGATAGAAAAAAACGGTAAGGCTCGGAGTCCGGCCTGGAACTGTATTTGTTTCTATTCGTCGCTGTCTCCGTCAAGATGACGTGCAGAGGTTTACCGCCAGGTCAGTAGTTCGTCGTAGTTTGCTGTACACTGTAAGACTCCACTTCGACTGTGTTCGTGGGCTAATCCGCTTACCGTGCGGGGGCTGTGACTTGAGAATTCTTCGTTACGACGATGTGGAGAAGCTGACCGCCAGGTCGGTAGATCGACGTAGTTTGCTGAACGCTGTGAGACTCCACTTCGTCTGTGTTCGTGAGCGGCTCTGCTTGCCCTGTGTGTACCCTGATTGCTGCTATAGGCTGTAACTTGGGCTCGGTGCAACAAATTATGTGGACTGTGTCTGTTGGGACACTACTGATGGTGCCAGCGAGGTTTGTGCAATAAAAAAATGATGTGACAGTTTTGTGAGAGCAACGGTTAAAGCTCCCTGTCCTTTTATATACCTTAGTCGATGTAAAATATTGATCTGCACACTATGTGGTGGCATGTATTGATTTTGTGATGAATCACGATATGATATGTAGTATGATGAATTGATATGTGTTTATGTTTGGAGGCTCAGGCAGCATATAAAAGAAAGTTAACTGTGTGTGTTGCCTGGCTATCCATGTTCGTATGGCGTGGGTATGAGTAGGGACTATTCGTTACACGCATCCAAACTTTTGAAAGTGAGAGTCAGACAGTCATACACACAGAACTACACCATCCGTAACATCTGGTGACCCCGTAGCTTAAATTTCTTTTGACATGAAGTTAAAAATTGTCTTAGTGGTAGGATTTGCGTTTATGCCACTCTAGTTCGCCCCAATTATTAAGGATAGGCCACGTTCACAGACTGTTTTTGAGAGACTGAGCTGTGTTGTATTGTATTGTATGACTGTTTGATTTCTGTCCGATCTCCATCGTAACGGGGTATCGCTTTCTGTATAGTTTCTGGAGATATCAGGGCCTAGTTCTTTCTTCCTTTGTGGGCTTTCGCTTCATTATCTTTGGTTATCTCTCCTGATTATTTCTGTGTCTGTCTTTACTTGGGGATTGTGTTGCATCTTTAGCATTGTTATGGCTCTTTTCTCTTAAATGAGTGGCTGTCTCAAACATTTAAAAAAACACCACAGTTCTGTATTTTGTACCCTGGTGTGACATTGATTGCACTGTATTATTATTCTCGTACCAGTGCTTGGTTTATACTTGTGTTCATTGATTATTGTGTTAGTTGGGTGGGGTTAGTTTTATTTTGATCTCTGTGTCCTCACCCTTAGGTAAATTTACTTCAATTGTGGTAGGGGCTCGTCCATCCACCTCTTTACGTTCACGATCTAGTTCGTCATCCTTTTTCTTCCCGCACTAATGCTTGGCATCCTGATCTGTTCATAGAACGCAGGGGACAGGAGCCGTAAGCCAGGTGATTTTGCTCCTTCATTTTTTTGTGTGTGTATTGCATTGATTTCAAATTGTGGTCATTTTTTCCATATTTTTGAATTGTATTTCATTGATTATTCCTATCTTTTTCTTAGTTCGGTTTGAAAAATACTTACTCCTTCTAAAGAGAGATTGGTCGTTAGTGTTTGGAAATGAAAAAAAAATCTTTTTAAAAATATATACATTGTGTAATGAACAGAGGTTTGAAACCTTTTGGCTTTTGATAGCAATTGCTTGTCTTTTGATCCACTAGTGTTTGTGTCCTGTTGGTCAGGACAATATTTCATTTCTCGCTATGGCACAAAAAGATAAAGACGAGAGTCAAGATATAGAGGAAGCTAAAAGGATACAGCTTCAATTGACTTCTCAGCAGAGTGCAGTTCAGGACACAGGACAATGACAGTCAGAGTTCTGGTTTGCCCAGATCTAACGCCCTCGTCCTACTTTTCCCAGGTTGCCCCCTTTCAAACGGACTGATGACATAGACAGTCATCTGTTTCGCTTTGAAACCCATTCTCGTTCTTAGGGTGGTCTGAGAGTTTGTGGGTTACATAACTATCTGCACTGCTTGAGGGTTCTGCTTTAATCTGCATCGTAGTCTTGCAGAGAATAATATTGTGTCATATGAGCTTCTAAAAGAGAGCTTGGTGAAAACGTTCCAGTGTACTCCGGATGGTTTTCGGAAGCGTTTTCGTGAGGCTAAACCTGGTACAGATGAACCTTTTGAAACCTTTGCAGTTGAGCTTTGGCGTTTGTTTTTGACCACTGGGTCTCTTTGGCGAAGATTGATAAGCCTTTTGAAGGTCTGGTGGAGATAACTTTGGTGATAACCGTTTTCGTGGTCGTGGTGGCTGTCAAACTCTTGTGGGTAAGACTTCCTCAGAAACTTCTGATCAGTCTACTAGTGTGTGTTTTTCTGTGTAAGAAGACAAGACATGCAGCTGCTAAGTGTCCATGGAAGTCAGGTAGAAAACTCTGCAGAGTTTGTATCCTTAGCCACCCAGATAAGTGTCCTTTTGTGGTTGGTAACTCTACTGTTGTCGAGAAGTCAGCGAACAGTAAATAGTCCAATGTTTCTTGTTCTGTTCTGGATATTCCTTTAGCTTGTTTAGCTGCTGGTGAGTTCACAGGCAAATTACATTTGGAGTCCGGTTCTGTGAATGACACTTTGAGTTCTGTTCTGCATGAGACTGGTGCTACCATTTGTGGACAGGGATGATGGGGTGGGGAGTGGTAGGGGGAGGGCGGGTGGAGTGAGCAGCACAGGTGCAGTGCCACTGAAATGGCACAAAATCATGAGACAGAAAAAGAAAACCCTGGGTCCGCCATATTTGACTTGCTTGCAAGACACCTCATAGCAGAAAAGAAAACATATCATCCTGAATCAGTCGTAGCCTGGGTTTAAAAAGACTACAACATCTTTCATCCTCCATCCATGCAGATAGGAAAGCGTGCTATGGGGGAACCAAAGAGTATGCATGGAAGACGCATCATTTTATTCGGCCTAGATTTGGAAAGCTGACAGAATTCCCCCATGAAATGGTCACATACTCTTCACACGTGTGCTCGACTTCTGCTAAATTAGATGGGAGAGTAACGGAAAAATTCAGACAGGAAAAGCGCATGAAACTGGAATTAGCCTCAAATATTTGCAAATTAATTTGTTGGAAATGAAAGCAAGGTTTGTGGACCTCCCCGCACACACACACATACACACGTACACACACCTCCCACCATGGTATCCTTTTTCATTGACATCTATTTCTAACACCTGTTCTTCAAGACTAGAAAAAAGACCGCCTATATAGTCCCCATTAAAGTTTGTGTTTCCCCAGTCCACTTGTTTCTGCTGCCATCTTGTGCTCATTCTTCACAGTTCTTTGTTTTCCTTCAAGGTTCATAACAAAATGTCTCCAAACAATTGACTGGTACCTGGCACAGAATCGGAACGAAGTCCAGCCAAGTCTCTGTGAAGGTGAGGCTTAACTGCCTGTTTGTTCTTGAGTGACTGTAAAGGGTATCTGTTATTTGCCTCTGTTATCACTTTATTGCACTTTGAGTCAGTCAGTCAACACTTACTGTATGCTCTGCACGCACGAGTAGCGACGCTGTGGTCGATTGTCTGCGAATTTGTTATCTTTTAGGGCTGTTGTGCTTTGTGTTGGGATTTGGAACTGTGCACGATGATTTATAAGGTGTTCAAGATGAAAAGTGTAAACCCCCAGCAAGTTTGTGTGCTTTAATGACTGTGATATCTTTTCTGTTGAATTTGTGTGATAGTGCAGTTTCGCATTTCCAACATGGCGGACATGTAAACAATGCAGGTATGTTTTATACCCGTGAAACACTTTTAAAATTCAGACACTTAGCAGACACCAGCGCTCACCCATTTCATTTATTTCCACCAGACATTTTATCAGCAAGTTTCAAGAAACAATCAAGTAAAGACAACCAGAAAGACAGCAAATCAAGCAAGCGGAAGAGAGGACAGAGAGGGGGGGGGGGGGGGGGGGGGAGAAAAGAAACAGACTGAAGAATAAGGTACTTACACCCCCCTCCCGTCAATCGTTTTAGCCAACGTCCGATCGATCAGACCAGTTTCACAGAACAATAATTTTGATGAACTGCAAGCAAGCGTACGTCATTTAAACGAATTTAGAAATGCGAATGTGCTGTGTTTTTTTCTGAAACCTGGCTGAGCGAAGAAATAACAGACGACATTTTAGCTTTGGACGGATTTGGTGTGTGCCACTGAATGGACAGAGACAAGCGCGTGACAGAGAAATCAAGGGGGGGGGGGGGGGGTGTGTATGTACGTGAGCGAGAAGTGGTGTAACAGTGAGAACGTTAAAGTGCGTCGTCAAGTGTGTACGCGTGACGTTGAACTTTTAGCAGTGTCACTGCGACCGAAATACCTGCCACGTGAGTTCGGACAGCTCTTCATGACTGTTGTTTACGTGCCACCATCCGCAAATACTGTACGTGCAGCTGCAGAAATCACGGACTCTGTTCACGCTCTCTGCAGGCCATGTCACCCGACGCACCGTGCTTTATCCTCGGAGATTTTAATGACTGTGACCTCAATTCAAGCCTGCCTTCTTTTAAACAGTATGTGTCATGTTTTACAAGAAAGGATAAAATACTTGATTTATGCTACTGTAATATACCATCTGCATACAAGTGTGTTCAGCTCCCCCTGTTGGTCAGTCTGATCACAATGCCATTCATCTCTTGCCAGCTTACAGACCAAAAGTGAAAACACAACCTATCACTAAAAAGCAAGTGCAGTGTTGGACACAAGAAAGTGTTGATGAATTACAGGCTTGTTTTGATGTACAGATTGGAATTTGTTTTTTTTGAATTCTAGTTTTGACATTAACGAAGCCACCGATGTTATTTCCAGCTACATTTTTTTCTGTGAACACATGATTGTACCTACTAAAACTATCAAAATATTTCCCAACAACAAACCTTGGGTTACAAAATCTCTGAAAAATAACTCTAAATGAGAAAAAAAAGAGCTTTTCAATCAGGCAATAAAAGCGATCGTAAGGTTGTACAAAAGAAACTGCAAACGGAGAGATTGAAGAATCAAAGAGAGCTTACAAGAGAAAAGTTGAAAACATGTTCCAGAATGGAAATATGCGAGATGCATGGAAAGGAATAAAGGTTTTATCAGGTTCAGGAAAATGTTCAAACCAAAATATTAGTAACAAAAAAAACAGCAAAAGAACAGAAGCAATTTGCAGAAAAGCTGAACGATTTTACTGTAGATTTGATGATAAAGATTTAGTAAAGAATTAAAGGAAGTGAAGGAAGAAACTCCAAAGCAATGTTAAAAACGATGTTGATGGAAGTGATTCTGTTGTGATTGAGGAAAATGATGTTCAGTTTTTTTTCAAACGTTTAAATGTGAGAAAGGCAATGGGCCCTGATAATATCTGTGGAAAATTGTTGAAGGTGTGTGCTTCTCAGCTCTCCTATGTTTACAGTCGTTTGTTTACCTGGTCACTTAGAGAATGTATAATTCCTGTTTTATGGAAAAATGCCACTGTATGTCCTGTCCCAAAAAAACGCAACCCAAGCTGTTTAAATGATTACCGACCAGTTGCCCTCACATCTGTTGCAATGAAATGTCTTGAAAGAATTGTCCTCGGTTATGTTTTAAAAGATACTACACAGTACCAAGACCCGTTTCAGTTCGCATACCAACAGAACAGATCAACAGATGATGCCACACTCACACTTCTCCATCATGCTTTTTCACACCTCGAAAACCTGCCTCCTTTGTACGCATTCTCTTTATTTGATTTCTCATCAGCATTCAACACCATACAACCACATCTGATGGCAAAGAAACTCATTAACATAAATGTGTGGGTAACAAGCTCATTCTTTGGATAATTGATTTTCTTACACAGAGGACACAGTCTGTTCGATATCAAAGTGTTGTTTCGTCTTCCAGAGTCATTTCAACTGGCGCACCCCAGGGTACTGTTTTATCACCAGTGCTTTTTACTCTGTACACAAATGATTGTTCAGGAAGTGATTCAACTTTGTACATTAAATATTCAGATGACTCAGCACTTGTGGATCTTTCCAACTCTGATTCTGTTTACTTCAAGGAGGTTCAAAGATTTGTTGACTGGTGCGATCATAACTATCTTGATCTGAATGTAACAAAAACGAAAGAAATGTTGATTGATTGATTTTAGAAAGAATCCAAAAGCTGTACCACCACCACTTTTTATCAAAGGTGCTGAAGTAGAACGTGTTGAATCATACAAATATTTAGGAACTTTTATAGATAATAAGCTGAATTTTAAATCCCATGTTGAGTATGTCCACAAAAAAATGTCAAACCAGATTATATTGTCTTCGCAAGCTGCGATCATTTCATGTGAATACTGACATTCTTCGGACATTTTATTCATGCTTCTTGGAATCTGTTCTAACTTTCTCATTTATGTTGGTATGGTGGGTTGACTGTGAAGAGCAGAAATGTGCTTGAGAAAGTGGTGAACGTGGGAGGAAAAAAATCGTTGGTGAGAGAGAAAAAAGTCTGAGTGAGCTATACAGGTGCCGTGTGTTTGTAAAGCGAAGAAGATTACGTGTGACCAGACCCACGTTCTTGCAAATCAGTATGACCTTCTTCAGTCAGGACGAAGATATCGATCGGTTAAATGCAGAAGTGTCAGATTTAAACAAAGTTTCATTCCCCTGTCCATTGATTTCATGAACCGAGAAGATGTTTAATTGAAATCCAAATTCCTCTAAATGAATGTATGTCATATGTGAGAAAATGGGTAATGTAGCTAAATTATGTTTATTAAGGTAGGAGGCTGCACATCACGTTGTTTTCTTTTTTTTTTCCTCCTGCCTGCTCATCATTGACTTTTACCAGGAAGGCTTTGTCTTTATCAGTGAGAGAGACAATCCCACCTTCCTCTCCAACCAGTGCACCTGGTGACAAAGAGCTTTCTTCCGTTTTCCTGCACTTGGCACTACTGTGCCTCATCTCCATTTGTAAAGTTGGCTTCAGCTCTTGGTTTCCCAGTCATTTTTTCGGTTATCTTTTCTTTGTGTTTATTGCATCTCGTGTGTATTTACCGGATTTAACTTTCTTGCTACGCACAGTCAATAGACAGGCTGTGGGTAAAAGAAAACCAATAAATAACACACCATTAAGATGTGATTTACTTGAAAAAGAAATAAAATTGTAAGCTGCAGCTGTCCTCCTTTCTTCACATAAACTGGCACCTTTGCAGATAGACTAGCGCCGTCTAGCTCGATCCATAGTAGTTTGTTCCCATGTGTCAGGGTTGATGTTAAACGCTTTCAAGGATGTTTTGCGAGTGTCTTTGAAAGTTTTTCTGACCAACATGGGAACACTTTCTTTGTTGCAGCTCACCATTGAAGAGTCTCCTGGATAGCCGTGGCAGCCTGTAAATACTGACATGAAGATATAGGTGAAATCCATCACTGGCACCACGTGATAATGGATGATTCGGTCACCAAACGAAAATGGATGTAAACAAGAACTAAACACTATGCCTCTCTTGTAACACGTTGCATTTACTTTCCCAGTCTGATCGCTTCTCTTGATGATTGAAGCTTTCTTCTTTTTAAACCAGTTATTTTTTTTTCAGTTATACAAAAATTAAACTTCGTTCATTTCTGTTGATACCCAGGTGCACCAGCTTAATTTCAGCAGTATGCAATTCTGCTCTAAGAAAAAAAAAAAACAAAAAACAATCATGTATTATGTTAGATGCTTCTACAAGTTATTTAATTTTTCTTTTTTTTTAGTAAAATGAAAGCGTGTCTGCTAGCTGTTTCACTATCATTGTTTCTTTACTTGTTTTTGATAAGGCATCTTTAGTACGTGTTCAAAAGTGATATTATTTCAGATGTACTGATGTTAATTATTATTACAGGTGGCTCCATCTTTGGGAGGTCTATTCAGGATGAAACTGAACATTCCCAATTTTATCATTTTATATGAAATGGGTCTAAAATCCGGCTGACAATATCAGTTATGCTGTCAGTTATAAGTATTCTACTCCACCCTTTAAATTCGCCCTCAAATTGAAAACCTATGAAGCCTTAGAAGTAGCAATAATGGATAGGAATCAAAAGTGAAGTCAGAATCTTATGTTCTCTTAATTTTTTTTCTGTCAAACGGAAAATGAAGGCTATATCGGCTGCACTACAGTCTAAATCAGCTAATTTTTACATCATGGGTTGTATTACGTCAAGCTAAAATGAAATTTGACACTGAAATTTTACTTTCTTTTTTTTCCCTGTTGCTTGTGGGAGCTGTCTAGAACTTATTGAATGTCATAAAATGTGCAGAAAGATGGCTTCAATACACAGATGACGTGGGCAAAATACCGAACATAGAAATTACAATAACTTTACAATGAAGTTCTGATTATAATAAATGACGCTATCACGGCGTACAACAGCTGTGAACGCAATGCCACAAAAAGAGAAAGTTTACAGGACGGAGACTTAAAAAAACAAAAACAAACAGGCAAGCAAGAGGGCAAGAAAGCAAGAAAAGAAAAATGAATAAACATAATATGGTAAAAAAGAGGCAACATTAGGAAGTAGCAGCAACAAAAACAGAAGGAAGCAGCTGCACTTAATTGAAACTGTTCTCAATGGCAATAATGAAAATCGCACGAATAGAGAGGTTTGGGTCCGATAGTCCGACTCTGAAACATCGGACTACCGGGCCAGCCCGAATAGACATTCTGGAAAGAAAATAAATACGGATAGAAGATAACGCATGTCTTTTCATTTCAAATAAACTGACCTTTTCTCAGTTTATGGGTCAAACAAAACCGATATTTAGAGTCAAATATTAGATTTGAAGCGCATGCCAGGATGACAAGCAGGATATCAAGTGTCTAATTACCGGGCGCACCGTTTAACACCTATGTTTGCGCGTTTACTCTCTCTGATTGAACTGTTAAGCTGACTGATGGGGCTAAGTTACCATGGGCGTATCTACCAGTGCCATTTGTCCTGTGAAAACGGCGGCGATCACTCTTGGTGAACGTGAGCTCTAAGACAGATTACCTACCTTGCAGAGATCTAAACATCGTCTCTTGTCTCAGGTTCCACAATCTCCAAAAACAACCGTGCGTTCAGCTTTAGTAGTAGAGACCGCTCTCAAACCATCAACACACAATTGAACTATGACACTGACAGTATCTGTCCAGGTGTCAAAGGCTTACAACAACATTTCTATATAGAAGTCATATTTTATGGCAATGTGACTGACTGTGAACACACCACATTTGAGTTTCCATCACGTCAGGGAGTGCTCTTTGGCTGGTGTGAAAATTCCCTGACATTTTGCCATTTACATGTGGAGGTGCCGGCGCACCATGGTGTTGTTGTAGCCTCAGTACAGTTCAGATTCAGTCAGAAATGCCATCATCCAATCTGGGCAGTGTACATCTATGACAGCCACCCCAACTTCCTCATTCCAAGACCGTCTGCTGCTCATTTTTATGTTACTTGCATCAGCCTAATGAAATCAGCAGTTTACCACTTGTACTGGAGCACAGACCACACCTATATGTCATTCTACAACAACCCTCAGCTTGAAGTATCTTTTAAGACAGATCAGCGAATAGGTTTGCAACAAACTGCTACAGTATCCAAGGCTGGATTTGTGAAAATGTTTGTTCCAGTGGGATTTTATTTGAACAAAATGGATTTCTGGGTGGATATCCCTGTGCCCACAGGGCATGTTACAGCAGTTACATTTAAGGCTTTTAATACAGGCCCTCAGAGCTGTCGTGTTCAAGGCAGAATCTTTGCTGAAGGGCGCAAAAGTAATCTCAGTGTGGATATATCGGTCTGTGACACTAATAGTGATGCACTGAGTAGAATCTTAAATGCTTCACGCTTACAGATTAATCTTCGTATTGTGCAACAGCATATCCGTAACTTTGGTATTGCTTCAGCCTATATATTTTACATGTTCTTTGACCATAATCCATCCACGTTTGATTACAAATTGGTCAGCTCCCAGTTTGACTGCAATCTGAACGGGGAACATGAATATAAGCCATGCTCAAATGAAGCATATTGTGAAGATGGCCCCAAAGAAGCATTGCATTGTCCGTTGTACTCCTCAGGATGTAGGCAGTGGGTTGAACCAATTAATAAATGTCTGCATTTAGTAATGCATTCTCAGTTTGTTTTCTATAGACGGGCAGAGCAATGGTGTAAGAGCCTTGGTGGAAATCTTGTGACAGTCAAAACACTGTCAGATTATGTGTACATTAAAAACGACTGATAGACTTGATCAGCAGTCAGGGGGCGATACACATAGGTATAAGCAGTGGTGTGAACGAGGTAGCTTTTTATGTACAGAAAGTTCTACAAATGGTCTGACAACACTATTGTGTACAGTTTATTAAGAAGAACACTCGCATAGAAAGATTTGGTCAAACTTCATGTCCTCGAATCGGAATTTTACATACGAAACTTGAGAATCTGGCTGTCTATCCTGGCATTAACATTGTGCCGCATCGTGCCTTTCTCTGTGAATACGAGTCAGCTGTCCAGAGACGGTATATACCTAAAATGTATATATCCCTGCTAAACACCGTGAACTATCTGCATTTAAGAAAGAACAAAGACAGCTCATTTCTTGTTCAGGAGATCATTTGACCCACACGTTTTTAGCATGTGATGTTCAAAGTCATTGTGGACAAATACAGCATGCATCAGACTGCACGCTTCACGATTCTTGTCAAAACCGTACCTCGATGCAATGCATTCCCGAAAAAACCTGTTGTGACAACAGTAGTTATGTTTCCTTGTGATGGCGATTTCACAACAATCCCTTACACTATGGTGTGCGATTTCAGACAAGACTGTCCAGATAATAGCGATGAGTCATTTTGTATACATCCTCCGTGTGAGGGCTTTCAGTGTGCCAATGGTCAATGCATGTCCTATGACAAACACTGTAATGAGTATTCGGACTGTCTGGACGATTCTGACGAACGTAGAGAATCGTGTGGGTGTAGTAAGACAAACCACTCACTTTCTACAGGAACGGCAGCTGTATCTGATCAACCTTGATGGCAAAGGTTACTTCGTTCCCGAGAAGATGACGTGGAGTGAGTCGTGTCCTGACACCCATTATCAGTGCCCGAGTGGACAGGTGAATTGTCTACCTGTCTATACACGCTGCAACGGAATTTACGACTGCATTAACAGAGATGATGAACACGGCTGCGAGTCTCTGTTGTGTCCAAGTCATTACCAGATGTCGAGCTTCCAGAGTGTGTGTACATATGGATCATGTGTGTGATGGCTGGGGGCAGTGTCCACAACGTGATGATGAATGGCTGTGTAACATGACCTGTCCTGAGGGCTGTCTGTGTCAGGGCCTCTCCTTTGTGTGTCCTCAGCCTTTCCCTGCTCACCTCTTCCCCAGCCTTCGCTACCTGTATGCTATGGGCTCAGAGATGACTTTACCTGACTTAAACACCAACGTTATCTCGTTCGGCTGACACTTTCATCTTGCTCCCTTAATTCGCTGTCTTCTGTGTCGTTCCCCAACATGAAGTTCATCGACCTGAGCAATACAACTTGACCAGTATCAGAGTCAATACTTTTCTGATGCTGCCAAATTTACAGGTTCTCTTGTTGTCAGGCAATCCTCTGATATCACTGATTAGGGAATCATCTAACCTGACTCAAAATGCATTAAAGAAAATTGATTTATCTGACACATATCTCACCATTTTTGACAGTGAAAGTCTTGTGCATTTTCCACAAGTTGAATTACTTAACATATCGCTTTCAAAAATACGAGTTATAGGACCTGGAGGCTTTCGAAGAACACCATATTTAAAGAAATTAGACCTGAGAGAAAACAAAATCAACAGTTTCCCCTCTGATATGTTCTTGGGAGTTAATCAGCTATCCATCATCATATGTTCTTCTGGTTACAGAATATGTTGTAAAAAATTTATTGCTACTGTTTTAAAAGGACCCGTTGTGAGGCACCCTTGCCTGCACTATCATCATGTGAAAATCTACTATCGTCGAGTCTCTATGTATGTCTGTTTGGGCTGTTTAGCTGTCTCATTGTTTGTGGAAATATCACCTGTTTTATCGGTCAATATGCCACAAAGAGTTTAGTAAATAAGTGGGGTAGTCTTTGCTCCCATAAGGAAAACCTAACACAGAGTAACTTTTATTCAAGACTGGCACAGCCTTTTAAACTTGAATAAAGTCAGACAAATACAAAAGACGAACAATCTAATAAAAAACAAGCGAGGCCAACAACTAAATTGTCTTCATAGTAATGAATTGACTTGGCAAAACTTTGAACTTACGGGGAGGGGGGGGGGGGGGGGGGGGGGGGGGGGGGGGGGGGCAGCAGGAGGTTGAAGATGTAAAAACTGGGAAAATGAATTTAAGAAAATATGAAAAACTCTTCACTGGCTGCATAAGGGAACCATCGCAATCCCTTTTAAAGGCAGATATATTTGTATTGCCTGCTCCGAGGCCCTTTCGTCCGCTGGGTCGGAAAACTCATCAGGGAGACACACGGCTGGCTGTATCTGCGCTCCTGGCGTCAAATAGAGACACACCACAGTCCACAATACCGTGGTGTTCTCACCACCAAGGGTGCAAAAAAAGAATCCAATAGCACCCCCAAAGCAGCCAGCCAGCGAAGAGTAGTAAAGGAAAACCAAATGAAAGGGTGGGGAGGAAAAAAGTTGCTGAAAAACTACAGATATTATGCAGATAGTATAAAATGTAGGGGGGCAATCTTTGAGCCTACGCTTGAGGATCCACCCAAGGATGCAAGGGAGATCAGAAGACAAACACAAAGACAGACAGAAACAAACAAATACAAGTAACCTCGATTTAATCAGAACGAAATCGGAAATGAAATGAGGCAGGGAACAGCAAACAATGAACAGTAAATAAGTGGGGTAGTCTTTGCTCCCATAAGGAAACCTAACACAGAGTAACTTTTATTCAAGACTGGCACAGCCTTTTAAACTTGAATAAAGTCAGACAAATACAAAGACGAACAATCTAATAGTGGGGGAAAAAACAAGCGCAGGCCAACAACTAAATTGTTATGTACAGGGAGCTTACAGTGTGGTTACTTGTGCATGGGTGTCCACTGCAGTATCATCACAGGAGCTAACCAGCTATTTGGTGACGACTATGTCACGTATGAAAAAGAGTGGGTTACTAGTGTACCCTGCAAAATAGCTGGGTTTGCATCTTTCTTTCCGCTGAAGTATCACTTCTGATAGTCTGGTTCTGGACGTTAGATTACGTCGTCATCTTTTATATCCCTTCCAACATTCCCAGGTTCACTGTGAGGTCAGTGTACGTGGCCCAAGGAATGATGTGGTTGCTGGGAACGGTTCTGGCAGTTATACCTCTGCTTCCCTGGTTATCACAGTCCAGGGCCTACAGTCATAGTGGTTTCCTGTCATTTGCTCATGCTTGACAAGCACAGCTCTAAACATAATGACAGTTTAAATCACTTCTTTGCCGTATTTAACCTTTCTTTTTGTCTGATGATAAGCATCGGTCATGTTTTTCTCTGTAGAGCAACACCCAAACTCAGAATCGTGGCGGAAGTGCCAGGTAAGTCTGCCTTGACCTCACACCCCTTGATAATCAAGATCAGTGTCACGACAGCCGTTAGTTGGTTCACAATTATTCTGATGAAAGTTCTGGTCCTGCTTGGTGCTGGTATTCCAATTGTGTTGCAGGTGACGATTGTAGTCTTTGTGTCCCCTCTCAGTGCCGCGCTTTATCCGCTGCTCTACTGGTGGCATCGCATCAGTGAGAGGCAATGGTTAGAAAAGGAACAACGACTGCGACAAATGTTGACAGCTAGGACCTCCATGTTAAAGGACCAATGAAGGCAGAGCTACGGCCTACCAAATTCTATGATGAAATCATCATCAAAGTATCTATCTCAAATGCAGAATATACATACACTGAAATTTACCATTGTATGTTAACGGGAGAAAAAGACTGGGTAATACATAGGGTCCCATATTTTTCAAAAGAAATTTGAGTGAATTTCAATACCTTGTCCTATCTGAATCTAAATATGCAAAGAAGAAAAACCTCTTCTTTGGCATCTCTGGCCATTCTATACTGGTGGCCCGGTGTTGTGGGCCAAGCCCGCCATCTGCCTCAGCAATGTTGCCAGTCCCCACAGCTTCTCCCTCCAGTCGCCAAGGTGGGACAGGACCGGAGAATGCAATCTGAGAGATGAAGGAGAATGGAAATGATCCTGCTACATTGATGTTTATTTCAGAGACATTATTCTCCAGCCTGTACTAAACAAACTGCGAGATTTTGAAGGTGCCAGTCCAGATCTATGTCGAGAAACGCCGTCACGTACTGCATCGGCTGTCATCTGAGAAGAATCGAAAACTTAGTAATGCTGAACAATTAATCGAAACTTAGATCAAAACAAATGGTAAATGTTAGTGATAGCGCACCGAAAAAAAAAAGCGTAGACAAACGAAGCACAAGACAAAACACGATGCGTTGTGACTCTTAGATCTTCTTCAGTCAAGATACAAAACACACTCAGGACAACGAAAATGAACGAGCAGTTATCTTCAACCACTTCAGCGCAAGGTAGGCGTTGAATGAAAATGAGGCTGTCAGGAAGGAGACAATGCGTGAGTTGAGGTAGTAGTATGATGATAATCATAATACCGATAAGAATAACGATAATGGTAACCTTTCACGCTGTGATCATCCCTATTCCCTTTCACCTACCCTTAATATTATTAACATTACAATATTTATCCTCACCACCTTCTCCCTGCTCCAGTAGCACTGTTAACTTTTACTCATTGATCATTTCCATTCCTTGCCACCTACTATTACTGCTACTAATATTACATTCATTATCATTGTTCTCATTAGCACTGTCATCACATCATCATTCTCAGCACTATTATCATCATCTTTATAAACAAAACAAACAAAAAGAACCCAACAGCAACAACAAAAACAACTAACTTCATTATTCTTATTCTCTCTATTAGTATTAATATCATCACTATCTTCATCACTGTTATGATTACTATTATGATTACCAATTATATATATATATGCCGCAGATCTTTTGTGTAAAATGCTAAATGTCTGAGGATTCTCAGCAGATTTTAAAATAGAAAAAAAAAGAAGAAAAAACAGAACAAACATCAACAATGTTTCGGTCATAGACCGTCTTCAGGACGTTGATGTTGTTCTGTTTTTCTTTTTTTTTTAAATTTTAAAATCTTCTGATATTCCTCAAATACATTTAGCATTATCTATCTATCTCTCTCTCTCTCTCTCTCTCTCTCTCTCTCTCTCTCTCTCTCTCTCTCTCTCTCTCTCTCTCTCCATCTATCTGTCTATATTCCTTTTCTTTTACTCTTGTCATCAGTATGCATATTGTTACAACTTCATAGCTGTTACAAATGTCATATTCACTACATCATTAATATAAACATTAATCTTTAAAATATTTCTGACTTTCCAGCTTTCGAGCCTCCTATAGCATCACTATCATTACTGTATGGTTACAATCATGATTATTATTAAAACTATTAAAATACATATCATAATTATTAATATACTTATTAGATTCCATCCTACCCATTATTTATACCTTCCATCTCATCCTCTTTGTTTTTTCCTGTCCTCCCCTCCCCCTCCTCCCTGTTTTTTTTTTCTCTCTTCTTCCCTTCCCTTAGTATTCGTACTACGATCATTGTTGTTGTTATCATTATCATTACTGTTTTTATTATTATCATCATTATTATCATTTATTCATTCATTCATTATGACTATTATGACAATCATCATTACTATTTTTTAAAAATTACAGTTCTGTATCATACTTTTTATCCTCAGTTTTGTTATTACCATTACTGAAGTTGTTAGCATTATCATTATTATTATTAATACGATTTTTAGTATTGATATCACCATCACTACCATTAACATCACCACCACCATCGCCAATAAGATTGTTGCCACGGCAACCACGCTGTTTAAGAATCCTCTAACCCACTCTTCTTTCTCACATACTTTAACTGCTATTGCCTTATTATCACCAAACGTGGTAGTAATCCTGTCTTTATTTACTTTTCCAGTATTTTGATCATCATTATGATCGTTATTATTATTCCTATCCGTATTATAATTATCATCTTTACTACCTCGACTCACACATTGTTTCCTTCCAGATAGCCTCGTTTTCATTCATTCAACGCCTATCTTGCGCTGAAGTGGATGAATATAAGTGATTGCTCGTTCATTTTCGTTGTCCTGAGGGTTTTGTATCTTGCCTGAAAAAGACCTAAGAGGTCGAAAACGCATCGTGTTTTGTCTTGTGCTTTGTTTGTCTGCGTTTTTTTGGCGGTGCACTATCACTAACATTTCAAAATTTGTTGAGATTTCCGCCTGCAGTCGCCTCATTTTGCAATTAGATCAAAACGCTCATCGTCAGTAAAGTCATCATCCATGTTTTTGTACAAATAAGCGGTGTGTACAGCGTTTAGTGCATCGAGCAGGTCCACAGAAGTGGAGAAAACTGTTGCCTGTGCCTGCAAGAGCAATTAGGGTTCTGCAGAGCTAGGAGAGTCTGTAGTTGAACACTGGAAAGTATTATTCCAGAGACTGATTGCTGATTTTAGTCTGAGTTACCATGGAATACGTGAAGATTGAACTAGGTCTTACAGGTGATTAACTCATGAAAATATGTTCAAGAGGCTGAGGAAAAGGCTGCATAAAAAAGATGGAAAGAACAAAAATAGAATTGGCAGCTGAAGAAAAGACAAGAACAAGAAGACGTGAAGAGAAGAAAAGACAGGAAGAACGTGAAGAGATGAGAAGACTGAAAGAAGAACTTGAAAACGGGAAAATATAGCAAGACAGAGAAAGAGAAGAACGAGCTGCTGAAAGAGAATTGAAAAGACTTGAAATAGAACACCAAGAGAAAGAGAGACAAAGATAATTTGAACTGCAGATGGCAGAAGGTGAAAGATCAAAATGGCGAACGCATTTCCCAGTCAGAAATTGAAGTTGCCAAGAGACCATGTCTTCCCGCGTTCGTGGATGGGAAAGACAATCTTGACAGTTATCTGTATCGTTTTGAACGTCATTCTGAAGCAATGAAATGGCCAAAAGAACAGCGGGAACACTTAAGTGTCCTTTTGACTGGTCACGCCC
Organism: Conus betulinus; assembly: GCA_016801955.1. Classification (NCBI taxonomy): domain Eukaryota; kingdom Metazoa; phylum Mollusca; class Gastropoda; order Neogastropoda; family Conidae; genus Conus; species Conus betulinus. The sequence goes on along the minus strand of JADBJO010005349.1, from coordinate 96,902 downwards.
TTGCGATATACCCCAGATTATCCCGAAAAGAAACAAATGAACATGAAACACTCAAACTGAACTTCTTCGAAGTTATGATTTTTCTTAACAAGGCTTCCAGAATCATTTCTGGTCCAATAGGCCAGAGAAGAACAAAAGTCCTGCTCAGTTCCTTACCAGGATTCACAACTAGAGAGATGGCTGGAGTTAACTGGAAGAAAGAAAGACTCTGATGGCATGTCATATTTGGTCCTGAAAGAATAATTTGTAGAATCCTGCCCTGAACACCTCACGTCCCACCTTCTGGAAGAGAAAGACCAGAGCCTGAAATCTGTGACTGTAGCTTTCCAGAGGTTCCTTGAGTCTCACAACTGGACCCTTGACACTAGATCAAAGCCATCTACAAACCGGATACGACCAGTCCAGGTTCCAAGTACATCAACCCCACCGTTATAATACTTCAGCTGCAGACGCCTGGGTCACAAGGCTGCTGAATGCAGACTGCCCAAGTATTCAGATAAATGCAGCCATCCACACTTCAGTTTTGAAGACCGGAAAAACCAGCGCCAGGGTGGAAGTAAAAGAAGCCTGACATCTGCCAATGTTGCCATCAAGGAAAGAAATCAGGAGAGACAACCCATCGCAGAGGAGAAGGGCATCTACCCGTGACAGCCCTGAAGGGCGTGAGAAAGTAGTGCGATGTGCCTTCTTAAAACCTTGCCGAGAGTAATTTGAGTGTCATGTCTGTGGTGAACGGCATTATGATGATAAGGAAGTACAGGTGCTCAGAGATATAAGGTGTAGTAGAGTCATCATTAAGAAGGACTTTGTTCCTGAAAAACAGTTTTACTGGCAAGAACAGCTATCTACAATGTAAGTACAGTGTAGGTGCAGTAGGTACAGTGTCCATGGACATGTTGAGGCTGTCCGCACATCTGATATTGAAATTTCTACACCATTTTGTTGGGAAGGTGAATGCTTTGTGCCTGCCCAATCCACCTCATGATGTCAACATCGGCAAAATCGAAGGTGCCCGTGCAGTTGATGATCCTGACGTTGAGTGGCCACACACCTGTGCAGTAACAACCTGTGCGCAATCCAAGAAGGAGACAGAAGACGATTGAAGATCATCAAATCAACAGAAATTCCAGAAGTAACAGAGGGAAGCTGATTCAGCTATAGCAAGCCAACTCTTCTCTGCAAAAAATATGGTGGTAGCAAAAACAAACGCCACGACCAGTGGCAATGCCGAGGTATCTATATGAAGAAAAATGGCGTCTTGAACAGACAATACAAGAAAAAGTCCAGGGCGACGTTGCACTCTTCTGCAGTTCCTGTGACATGTGCCAAAAGACTGAACCAAAGGAAGAACTCCAAAAGTACACATGGAGAAGATGCCACCAGTTGACAGATCCTTCAAGAGGGTGGCCATCGACCTCATAGAAGAAATCAAGCCAGCCAGTGAATCAGGATACCCACTACATCCTCACTTTGGTAGACTATGCCACCAGGTATCCTGAGGTAGTCCCTATCGATATTGAGACCGTTGCTGATGCCCTAATATGGGAGCATTGTGAGGTGTGCTGAGCAGCACACACACACACACACACACACACACACACACACACACACACACACACACACACACACACACACATACACACAAAATGTATATATATATATATATATATATCATACCAAACTGATGACACAACTAAAAGCGTCATAGGAGACATCAAAGCAAGTGGTCAAGCAGCTTCAAGTACCTCAGAGCGGTTGTCACAGCATGAAATGTCCAAACCACAAGTCCTCGCAAAAGTGTCTTAAACATTAAGAACGCTGTCAAAACTCAAGACCCATTGTGTCCCAACAAAATCTTGATTTTTTTCTGAATGAGATATCAATCCTTCAGAACATTCCCTGATATCTGCATCACGCTTCTTCAAAACATTTCCAGTTGTTTCCAAGATATATACATCCATACATGCGAGAGAGAGAGAGAGAGAGAGAGAGAGAGAGAGAGAGAGAGAGAGAGAGAGAGAGAGAGAGAGAGAGAGTGTACGGGTATTCTTATACATTACTGGGCCAATAAACTTATTCAACATACACACACACACACACACACACACACACACACACACACACACACACACACACACACAGAGATATGTATATATAATCATCTATCTATGTAAATATAACTGACCAATCTTCATATATATGGAATCAAACACAGAACGATGTTTAAACGTTTTACATAGATAACTGGATAGATTCTTAGTTTTTCTTTCATTATTGACGCTAGAAGTAAACTAAGAGGAAAAAGGCTCGGATATTTATAGTACTTTAAAGGTATATACCTTGCTCTTAAACGTCTAAAACGGGACAGCACAAAACAAAATGCACCTCGTCTTCTCTCGCTTGTTTACACATTAAATCAATAGGTACCGAAACTTATGGACAGCAATTTCTGAAACGCTAAGTCTAAATTTGTTGTAATGATTTTCTGTCGAGTTTCAACTTTAAATACATTTTAACAGCAGCTAGTGCGTGTGCATTCGTGCGCGCGCGCGCGTGTGTGTGTGTGTGTGTGTGTGTGTGTGTGTGTGAGAGAGAGAGAGGGAGAGAGAGGGAGAGAGAGAGGCACATAAACAGATCCATAAACGTAACCCCTCTGCTTTTGTTTTAGTGTTGTTGTTGTTGTGGTGGTGGTGGTTGTCAGCAAAACGATACTAACATCCTAGTAACGAATGTGTACTTTGATGGGGAGAAAGAAGGGAAACGGGAATGTATGAACTATGCGACAGTGAAACACTGGAATGATAACGCTCTATGATTGATTGATAAAAAATGTCCAGCTGCAAAGTGAAACGACTGCAGGCGGAAATCCAAACAAATCTCAAATAAATGTCGGCGAACCGCCCAGAGAAACATGGACAAACGAGTCACAAGACAAACCACAACGCGTTTCGACCTCTTAGGTCTTCTTCAGGTGCAACAAAAATGAAACAAATAACGAAAATGCACTTAGCTTTGATCCTTCTTCCTTGCGCTGAACACAGAAGCGATCAAAGCTAAGTGCATTTTCGTTATTTGTTTCATTTTTGTTGCACCTGAAGAAGGCCCAAGAGGTCGAAACGCATTGTGGTTTGTCTGTGACTCGTTTGTCCACGTTTCTCTGGGCGGTTCACTGACATTTATTTGAGATTTGTAAAAATGTCCACTTCAATAATACGGGCTGTACGAAGTAATCGAACTCCAGTCAAAAGGACCGAAACACACAGCATTCTTTCTTTGATACCCTGCTATGTTCGTGAATAACTGACATCTACGACATAATACAACGTGCCTTCAAACGAAACATAACAGTGGCAGCTTTGTAAAGACACCAAATATCCATTAAGATTTTTTTGGTATCATTTTATCATTCATCCATTTCCAGTAAACTGATTTAGTCAGCCTACTGTTTAAAACGGAACAATAAACCCAGTGATGACTGTACAAAATATGTGGGGGCGACAATGTATTGGGGCCACAGAATATGCCTTTAAGTTGGACGAACCCTGTCGCCAGCGACAATTTGTGCCGGAGCGATTGTTTGTGTCATCCTGTCTGGCACATATTGTCGCAGTGACAATTCGTGCTGGAGTGATTGTCTGTTTCATCCTGTCCAGCACATACTGTCGCAGGTGACAATTTGGGCCTGAGTGATTGTTTGTGTCATCCTGTCCAGCACATACTGTCGCAGGTGACAATTTGTGCTGGAGCGATTATTTGTGTCATCCTGTCTGGCACATACTGTCGCAGGCGTCAATTTGTGCCGGAGTGATTGTTTGTGTCATCATGTCCGGCATATACTGTTGCTGGTGACAATTTGTAATGGAGCAATTGTTTGTGTCATCCTGTCCGGCACATACTGTCGCAGGCAACAATTTGTGCCGGAGTGATTGTTTGTGTCATCATGTCCGGCACATACTGTTGCTGGTGACAATTTGTGACGGAGCAATTGCTTGTGTCATCCTGTCTGGCACATACTGTCGCAGGCGTCAATTTGTGCCGGAGTGATTGTTTGTGTCATCATGTCCGGCATATACTGTTGCTGGTGACAATTTGTGACGGAGCAATTGTTTGTGTCATCATGTCCGGCATATACTGTCGCAGGCAACAATTTGTGCCGGAGTGATTGTTTGTGTCATCATGTCCGGCATATACTGTCGCAGGCGATATTTGTGCCCGGGTGACAATGTGCGGTAACAATGTAGAATAATATTTAAATGGATTTACCAGTTGTGTTTTGTGTGTTCCACAAAGAATATATTTGCAGATATCGACACTTAATTTCTTGGCTTTAAACATGATTATAGTCAGGTCATTGTGTTTGATCTGAACATTCAAAACAACAACATACATAATTCAGTTTTTGAAGTATTGCACGGATGTGTGATTTTTAGCTGCATGAGTTGAAATGAACATGTCGCCATCTTATTATCAGACTTCTCGAGGCAAAAGGTAGACCCCATTTCTGATCGATCAGCGGCAGAAATCATGCTTTGACAGTTGGAAGGTGACCTGACTATAATCATGTTTAAAGCCAAGAAATTAAGTGCCGAAACGTGTGTCAATCAACTACAAAGTAAGGCGACCGTCGGCGGGGATATTAACAAAGTTTCAAAGTAATTATGATGTGTCTCCCCTTATAACGTGGACAAACGAATCACAAGACAAAAACACGACGTGTTTCGACCTGTTTACATGACGGCGGGGAAAAGTGAGCTTTCTACAACCTCCCGCAGTGAAAAACGACATAATTTAAGACAAAAAAAAAATCTATGCTGAAAATAGTAATATAGATGACGGTGAACCAGTCAACCAAGCAGCTGATCATGATCGAGCTCACGGTGCCATATGAGAACAGAATGGATGCAGCTCAAATCTACAAGACTGAAAAGTATGCTGATCTTGCAAACAGCCTGAGGAGAGAAGGCTCCTCACTGCAGAAAATGGAGCTAGGGGGTTTGTAGGAACGTCTGCATACAGCCTCATGAAACAGCTCTCAGTTGCAGGGAGGGAAGAAAACCCAGAGCCCTGAAAGCAATGGCAGAAGCGGCAGAGAGGTGTTAAGCTGGATCTGGTCAAGGAGGAACAAAAGTGAACTTCATAAGGCTTAACTTTCCTAGAAATATCAGGTGTCACAGTGGCTCAGTGGTTAGAGTGCGAGTCATTAAGTGGAAAATGAGCATGTCCAGAGGGTCATGGGTTCGAATCCCAGTCATGGTTCGTCCCAAGATGGGAAAAAAAAGGGCAGCAGAGGGGACATCCAGAGTCATGAACCAGGTGTGGCCCAACCCCCCCTAGAGAGTCAGGAGATAAGGGGCCGAAACACTTGCTTGAAGGGGCTTCTCTTCTGAGGACTCTCTGCTGCCACGCTCTCCTCGAGTTTCTTTCTACTGATGGTATGGGGTTTGTTTTTTGGTCTGCTCGTGGTCATTGTTCTGAAAGGAGTACTTCATTTCATACAACGTCACAGGAATTACTCCTGCATGAAAAGCACGCTGATAGTAACCACATAATAATTGTAAGCACTCTTATAAAAACAACAACAACAAAAAAAAACAGCATAGAAAAAGAAAGAATGATCTGTGTGGAAAAGAAAAAAGGTGGATCGGACGGAGAAATCAGGATATAAGGTTTATCAAAACGTTCATAAAAAAAACATCAACCCAGACATTCTGTGATTTCCAGACAAACAGTGAGGTCGAATTCTTTTCTGGACGTGCGGTTTCATCCATATGGATGGATTGAGGGTTTCAAGCCAAACAAACAAACAAACAAAAAAAAACAAAAACCAAACCAAAACAAAACCAAAAAATCCGCCCCCAAGCTTCGAACTCACGACAGACAGCTCTGCAGGGAAATGCTCTAACCATTTGATTATGGTCCTCTGAGTACTGGTGGCAAGGGACCCTGTAATTTTCAGTCAGTCAACAAGAGTCCCAAACTGGCCGGTGGGAAACAGGCCGTTTGTATGCAAAAATAAATCCCAGTGGCACGTATCTCACTGCTGTGATCTTACAAATGACTTTAGCAACAGACTCCTTTTCTCCAGTTGTTCATACGCCACAGTGGAGTTCCTAATGGACTGAGCTGTCACTCCTCATTACATTGTGCACTCTTCAGTCGGTAGAATTTTGGCATGCAAGCGTAATTGCTAATACAGAGAGAGAGAGAGAGAGAGAGAGAGAGAGAGAGAGAGAGAGAGAGAGACTGTGTAAGAGTGTGTGTGGTGTGTTTATATATATATATATATATATATATATATATATATATATATATATATATATATATATATATATATGTGTGTGTGTGTGTGTGTGTGTGTGTGTGTGTGCAGATGGGTGGGTGCATTAGCCGCACGTGTTTAGTGTGTGTGTGTGTGCGCGTGCGTGCGTGCGTGCATGCGTGCGTGCGTGCGTGCGTGCGTGCGTGTGTGTGTGTGTGTGTGTGTGTGTGTGTGTGTGTGTGTGTGTGTGTGTGTGTGTGTGTGTGTGTGTGGTGTGTTACTCTTAACCCATGACTGGTTAGAAATACTAGCTATGAAATAAGTAGTGCTATTGAACTCATCACTGCAATTTTTAATGAAACTAGAGGTCGAAACGCGTCGTGTTTTGTCTTGTGACTCTTTTGTGCACGTTTCTCTTGGCAGTTTGCCAACATTTATTCAAGAATTGTTTAGGTGAAATATTGTTAAATAACAACACCACGATAATGGTCAACGAGCCATGGGACTTTTTTGACAACGAATATGTACTACATAACCGTCCACCAGAAAAGAGGCTACCGGATACTCATTCATGATTCCTTTGTTGAATGATACAATTAGAAAGACGAGTGTTCTAACTGATCAAAAGTAACGTCCTCTGCAG
>JADBJO010005349.1:82500-85000 GCA_016801955.1 Conus betulinus | reverse complement strand
TAACCAATGGCAAGGTGCTCAAGGCACACTTTGCCAGAGATACGTGAACAAGATATACATTTCTGTTTAAATCAGAGAGTGTCATTTTTGAACCTTTGCCATCCAGAAAGCGGAGCTGAGGGAAGAGGTGAGCTGGAAAAGGTTTGAAACACAGAAACGCGTACCCGTGACACAAACAGGTTTTGGGGCATCTCATGCCACAGAGCAGTTCATCATCATGTAGAGGACAATGTGGCCATCCATCACACATGTGGTCACTGTCTACGCATACAGTAGACGATCGACATCGGAAGAATCCTGGACATGTTGCTTCTTCACAGTCCTCTTCGTCCTCATGACCAATACAGTCATACATTCCATTGCAACGTGTGTACACAGGCAGACAGTCGTTGACATCACCAGGACAACGGTAGGTAGTGAGTGTCAGGACATAGCTCATCAACTTTCATTTTCGTCAAAATGAAGTACTGGACCCCATCAAAGTTGACGAGCACGGGCGCAATCAGAAATGTAATAGACACCATCACTTTTGTCCTGTAATCATCACAATCCTTTTCGTCAGAATCATCTAGACAGTCATCTATTTTATCACAACGCTTGTGAACCTGTACGCATTGACCATTCTCACAGGTAAAGGCGTCACAAAGAGGGTGCTGACAGAAAGACTCGTCACTCTCATCTGGACAGTCAGGCCTAAAGTCACATACAAAGGAGTACGAAAGTTTCAGATGTTTGTCATCACAGAGGAAGAAATCCACTGTCTTGGTAAGGTCCTGAGGGCTGATAGGCCGTTTGGTGGAGAAGGAACAAGAACTTGTGTGTTTGTCGCACACATTGTTGGGGCCACAGGACAAGAACGCATGAGTCGTGCGACCATCCTGACATTGAGTGATTTGATTTTGCAAAAAATGTAAGTGAGGAGCATCTATGAACCGTTTGGTTATGGGCTCTATTCCTTCCCTGAGATTTTTTCTCAGGGAAAACTCACACAAGACATTCCATGGGTGAGAATATAAACCAATTTTGAAGGCTGTAAATCTAGACGTGAATACTACACACGTCATATGGTTTCTTAGTTGTGCGAAGATAGGTGTTGGTGGATGATAAAGCACAGTTTGCATCATCAGCTATGGCAATTTTTCTATACATATTTGGCACAGACATGTTACCCCAACACATACCGATCATTGTGTTAAAAAAATCAACTTTGTACTTAGATCTCGTGTATACATAGATTGCCCTGTGCCATTCACCATCATACTTCGGCGCTGCTAAGCTTCCACCAATAGACTTGCAATATTCCCTTGCCTTCATAAAAGAAAGCTGTTCAGAGCTGCGGAACTGATGTACTGTTTCTTTGTGCACCCATTTATAGCAGAAATGTTCTGTCATCACCCAGCCTTGAGCATCAGCACTGTGGCCAGAAGGACAGTGTGCAGTTTTATTCCATCCACTGTCCATTACTGCCTCCGACACCAAAAGTGCAATGAAGACCATGTTATACGACATTCGGTCAAAGGCATAGAGAACTTTGTTAATTTTTGTATGGTCTGCATTATCTATATAAAGCGTGCTGCTCAAAAAGGACATTTACTTAAACACACAAAGAACAATGTACACCAATTTTTCTCTAAGCCGAGTGAAGATAATGTTATTCGGAATCTCTGTCAAACATAAAAAGATCTATATTAATTTCCGGAAGATCTTCATTTGTCTACAGTAGGCCAACCGCACAAAACAACCAACCAACCAAAAACATTAAATTGATTACACAAAGAAGACTGTATTATGCCGGATTTTTGTTTACACTGGCTTTTTCTGTAGTGTCTTCTCAGTCATCTAAAAATCACACAGATCAGATCATAAGCTTACTGCCAGAGTAGTTGTTGCAAACAAGAGAGCATAGAACATGTTTTTACATAGTTCATTTGTATGAAATTGGAAATGAAATGAGGCAGGGAACAGTAAACAGTCATTTGTTTCCAGAGTTGGTAGCGTCATGACATTATAGTACATGCAATGCAACTAGGGTTGTATTAGGTTCACAACAATAGATTTATTTTGATTATCACATGTCAACAGCACAATCAGTAAGACCATTATTTCCTTTCAGAATTCGCAAAATTTACCTCTGAATAATTAAGTGATAGTGTGAACCACCTAGTTATGATCTGTATTTAAAACAAGAACAACTTCCGGTGGGATTTTGTGTGAAAGGCCTCAGTAGAAAATCCACACATACTTGGGTGGTAAATGATAGTGAACCTGTTCGTTCGTTCCATCTGTGATGCTGTTGAAATTCAAAGATCAAGGTCACATCACGTCATTATAGTTTCTTAAATAGTATGAGTAGAAGCAGCATCTTCGCATTCTTTGTCCAGCTTTATAATGACGGGCCATAGCAAGAGCATCAAATCTAAGCGACTCCTGTTTTGTGAGTCAGAATTCAAGATTGTCGCGTGAAGTGAATATCGAAAGATTGTAGATGAGATTCACGTCT
>JADBJO010005349.1:72500-77500 GCA_016801955.1 Conus betulinus | reverse complement strand
TCAGTATGTCTGGAGCTTGGTGTCTTGTGGTAATATATCATTTCAAAGGCCTCAACTCTGTCCACATCGGGTGTGAGGGTCCATTATGTTGCGTGCAAGCAAGAGGATGAAATATACCACTACATGCAGGAACCTTAGGTTTTTAGTTTCAAAGCGATTTTTTTTGTTCAAATACTGGTTAAGTCTGAGTAGTGTTGATATTGTCTTTCCTGCCCTAGAGAAGATTTAATTTTTTTCTGTCCCAGCCTATGCGCCACCTCAGAGGCAGTGCACCCACGCCGCTCATTCCGACACCCCGTCCACAGTCACAGCCCGGTCGGCCCCGCCGCAGCTCCGGACCGGCAATCCACAGGGATGTCAAGAAGTCGTCAAGAGGCAACCCATCGGAGGAGACACTGCACTGCGGCTGAGTTTTTTCGGTGGTGTTCAGTGGCGCCTGTTCTGATCTAACATACGCAGGACACCACCTACTAAGCCCTCTACTGACAACAATAACTGTTAGTCGCGGAGCCGGCGCGAGTGAGTGAGCTCTCCCTCCGGAGGGCGCCCACCACGTCCGTCCAACGACAGCCCCCATGGACTCGCCGATACCGGTGACCCCGACGGAACCAAACCAAGGCCACAGACGTGGAGAGGACATCGAAACTGAGGTCACCATGAGAGCAGGGGGGCATGAAGGGCCACAGAATTTGAGACTTTTTTTTAAAATGCTGATCAATGAGAATAAGAATGATTAAGATGCTGCTGAGGATTTCCATTTCGGTCTGAGACTACATGACAGGGCTGTACTCTACGCTTCCGTTCATAATATATCCCGGCGTCAACTAGGCCGAGAGATACAGGCACCAGCAGTGTTGGTCAGGAAATTTGAGCAACACTCAGAAACGCATCCATTAAGTGGATGAAACTCGACTGTGTGGTCCCAGTCTTCCCAACTGGGTCTGCAGCAAACTCAACTCTGGGTAGGAGCCGGTCGGGGGGGGCAGAAAAAAGCACACGACTCTGATGGGATTCGAACCCACGACCTCCCAGCCGGGAGTCCGCGACGCTAACCACTTCGCCATGGCGGCTGGTTTAGCGAAGATCTCTCGTTCGGACCTCTCACCGCTAATGATGGATCCTATGGAAGCCAATTGTTGACTGGTTCTCTGATTCTGTCAGCTGCATCAGTATTGATGGTTGATAACTACCAGTACCACAACCGCCGCAACAGCCACTTTCACTCCTGACGGGGACACCCATATAAAGATGCTCTAAATCCGGTAATATCTTTAGATGTGAATTCAGCTCTTAACAATCACACACAAATGAACTATACACTTGATCACAAAACAAACAAACAAACAAAAACAAAACAAAAAAAAAACAAACAAACAAACAAACAAACAAAAACCACCAGTTGTTCTCTGCCATATTTTCGTCTTTAATGGACTTCTTCAGGACTGTCACCTTGGAACACCTAGTAGTCCTCCCTTGAAGTCTATCTTGTCATACGTCATCATCACCTATACGTATGTATTAGTCTGTCGTTTGTGTCGTCAAACATGGAAGATTTTTGTTCTGCTTCTTCCTTTCTCTCCCTCTTACTTCCTTTCTCTCTCTTTGTTCCTTTCTCTGTCTCTTTCTTCCTTTCTCTCTTTCTTTCTTTCCTTCTTTCTTTCTTTTCATTCTTTCAAGAAAAAAAAAAACAACAGTTTTTTTCCGAGTGGCAGCAGGGGAAGAATCGTGGATACCACCTAAGCTCTAGTCCCATACATTTAGGCCGTCAGGGTAATTTGTTTTCAGTTTGTGGGGCCACAATCGTACCCTGACTTTGCGTTCGCACGCATTCTTGCACACTGTTCTATTGCAATAACCCTCATGTCTGCCATGGAGTGGTTGTTGGCTTGGAAGTGTTTGGCTACCAGGGTTTCAGCACGGCAGCCTTCCGTTTCTCTGGTCCCTTCATTTTTTATGCTTGACTTGTGGCCATAAAAGTGTTTCTTTAGTGGCTGTCCTGTCTCCCCAACGTACTGCTTGTCCCCACAGCGTGCACAATTGATGAGGTACACCACATCACTGCTGGTGCACGTCAGTCTATGGCGTACCTGGAACACCTGACCGGTGCAGACACTGGTGAGCTGTGTGGTCTCTTGCAGATGTTCAGCGCAGAGGACACAGCTCTTTGACTGGCACCTGTAGCAGCCTGCAGGCCCTGGGGACGCTGCCACCTACACAGGGGGAGGCTGGGAGGGCATGTGCAGACTGGGCAGGTTTCTGCACTTCCGCTCTCCTAACATGGGGGCTTGAGGGATGGCCTTCTCATCCTTCTGCTGGTATGGAGCGTGGGCAGGAGCTCCCTTAGCCACTGGGCAAAGGGAGGGTGGGCGGGGTTGCGTGTGTAATTATGAAGGGGATGCGTCCTGTGGAGTTGGTCCTGTTCCTGTAGGTGAGGGTCTGCTGCCTTGGTATTGCCGCCGCCCGGGTCAATGGCTTTTTGCACCAGGCCAGGGGGGTAGCCCCGCTTCACGACGAGACGGCCCTTCACTTCCACACAGTGCTTGAAGAATACTTCCTCCTCTGAGCATAGTCTCCTCAGGTGGAGGTTCTGCCCGAAGGGAATGCCCGCGGACGCAGTGGCGAGGATGGCATGAGTTGAAGGGGAGGTACATGCTGGCGTCCGTTTCTTTGATGTGCACATCCGTGGTCAGTTTCCATTGGTGATGCTTATCTCCGCATCCAGGTAGGGCATGGTGGACCTGCCGTAGGTGGTGGTGGTTTTATTTTACGTCTTTTCATCTGGCAGATGATATTAGACGAAAAAAAACCCACTTAAGTCATTTCAACACATACATTTGCATACACTTATGAAAAAAAGAAAACAGCATATCAGTTAAGGACCTTCATAATAGTCTAGCTACATCAGAACTGGCTAAAGTGGCGGCAAAACTCAATTATGCATGAGTCAGACAGAACTTGACTCTCATTTTCATATTTATCACGATTGATACCTTTCGCCTTATACATTTTTGGTTTATACTGGACAATCTAATAGAAGGTGATGCACAGAGATGAATTTTCCACAGACACACACGACTTCAAGAGAAAATTTGGTCTTCCATGTGTTCAGCCTTAATTTTGTGATAACCAGCCAGATGGCGTGAGCAGCTAGGCAGTGTGTAGCATTTTTCACAGAGAAAGAGGTTTTGTAAACGTAGTGTTCCAGGTTGGAAAGTATTTCACACTTGGAGGGATGTAATGGCAAATTTAGCACACATTCTGGACAGTCTTGTGCACCAAGTGTAGCTAGATTATCTGCTATTTCATTCCATCTGAGACCACAATGTGAAGGAATCCAACAGAAGTCTCTACGATTATACCCTTAGACATAGTACAGTGTATCAGGTACCTTATTTCATATAGTAAATCTTTTCTGGCCTTACAATCCCAAGTTGCAGTGATTGCAAAACAGACTTGGAATCAACACAAAACAGCACACTAAAAAGGGCATTGGAATACTATGTACACAAAATAAAGCCATCAATATAGCACACAGTTCTGCAGTGAATATTGAAATTCCCTTTCCGAGATGAAAATGTTTTCGTGTATTCAGACTTGGCAAAACGAAACAGGAACCGCTATCAACTGTGTCCGTAACTGAACCATCAGTACAGATTTTAAGGTGATTAGGATAAGAATTTTCTAGGCTTCTTTCACATCGTTCACAAGAATGTTAATATTTTTTTTTTTCTTTGAGACTGTATATCATAATCAAAATTTTCACCCAAATGTTCCCAAGGAGGCATCATTGGAACTGTGGGGAACTCTGAAATCGACGTTAAATCTACATTACACTTAGACATAAGTTCAGCGGTGTAATTCATTATTGGCTGAATATATGAGATGTCCCTTGGCTCTTCTTGGAAAATCTTTATTCGGACCTGCCGTAGTTTGAAGTGAACTTCAGACTGTGATGCTGCTGGTTGAGCCATGCTAGGAAGTCTTTAAGGCAGTCCTCCCCCTGAAGCCACAGCATCAGCACATCATCGATATAGCGTCTCCAGTGTCGGACCGGGATCTTCCAGGGGGAAGAGGTCTGTAGTTCTTTCTCTAGCCACCCCATGTAGAACAAAAGAACTATGTCATTAACAGTATCTGTCCAGGGTTGAAAGGCTAGCAGTTACGTTTCAAGGCAGGAGCAATGTATTTTGGCAATGTGACAGTCAGTGAACACACCACACTCTCGTTTTTTCGTCACGTCTTAGAATGAAGTAAGCAGGAGTAAAAATTCCCCAACATTTTGTCATCCACATATTGAAGCCCTGGCATACTATTGTGTTATTGTATACGTAGGGCAAGGTGCAAATTAGAAAAAAAAAACACGCTGTTATCCCTCCTGGTTTGTAAACGTATATGACAGCCTTTTTGTTTTCTTATGCCACATTCTATATCTCTATAATTCGTTTTTTGCATGGGCACACTGTGAACATCACAGTGCCAGAATGATCAGAATACAGACCATACGCACATGCTATTTTACAACGAAAGCTGCTTGAAGGATTTTTTTGAAGTGGATCAAAAATTAGTTTTAAACAAATTGCTCTGGTATCAAACGCTAGATGAAAATACTAAGCTTAGTTCTACAGGGCTTTTACCTGCACCAAATTAAATTCTGGGTGCACACGTACAAACCAGTAGCGACTGTCACTGCCTCTAAGTCTAAGGTTTTTAAAGATGACATACGACATGACGTGTTCACTGCAGATTATTCACTAGAGATTGTTCAAATACCTTTTGTACCGGACACGTTTGTCTGTGGCGCTTGCACTTGATAAAAAGATATTTCATACATGACGTGTACACGTGGATCTCTTTATCCTGAAACAACATGTACTTTGGTGGTGTTGATGCAGTAATTATGATCCACTAAAACTCACCCATTAATCCCTCATCTCACTCGTTGATAACAATCTGAGTGGCATAAAAATACACCATGTTCGCACGAGGTACAGACGAACAAA